>CM061139.1:83748355-83970341 GCA_030789695.1 Scilla litardierei
ATAGTTTGGGTGATCGTGGATCGGTTGACCAAGTCTGCGCACTTTATCCCTTTCCGAGTGGGCCAGTCTACAGAAGCTTTGGCGAGGAAATATCTGGATGTAAAGTTCCGTTCTACTTTTACTTCTATTTTGATTTTCTCTTTGAAATAGTCGTGACGTAGACCGGGTACGTGCAGGAGATTGTACGCTTACATGGAGTCCTGACCGGCGCCCCGCTTGCGTCGCGGCGGCGCGGTGTCGTTTACCGCAAGTTTCACGGTTAGTGTAGGGTGCGGGAATATCGAACTCAGGGAGGCGAGGTTGTGCTTGGGTCAGGTAGGACCTAAATCACCCCGAGGGGCGAGCTAGCCCGAATCGGTGGATGGTTGTCACGAAAGGAAATAAAATCGTAAGAGCGAAAAGAAAGTAAACCCGGGACTTTGGTTTCCAACCCGACGAGAGACTCTCACCGACGCGGCCTACGGGTATGGATAGCGATCGGGATTAGGGTCTAATGGTGGGACGTTGCCTCTAAAAGTGGTACCGGCGTCCCATGGGCCCGATATTCCGGTCGGTGCCCAGGATGATACACCGGACTTCCCGGATTCGATCAGTGGGCACTCCCGTGTCCATAAACACTGATCGATCCCGGGAGCACTGAGCCCGCAACGATAACTCCCAACGTCTCATCCTGCCGCTCCCGCGTGCTAGGATTCGACGTCTACGCTAAGGGTGTGAGCTATGGCTAGGGAGTCAACCGCCAAGTTTATTCCCCCTTGGCCCGACGGTCAAAGGCGGTCTTTTTCCCGCCGATGACAATGAAACACCCCGCGTAAACGTTAGATTCCTACTCCCTATCGATTTCCTAACCCTATGGACGCATCGGGAAGAGCCCCCGAAGGGGTTTCCACCAAAATCCCAGATTTGGGAACTACTCACAAAAATTCATGAAAAAGCAATCTAAATGAAATTTAACCGTTAGAATCATAATCAGACAATTGCAATGCGGAAGTAAAGGAGTAATAAAGACAATACTAAAATTTTAGAAAGATCTGAAAACTTACTTAAGAGTAACAATTACAGCCGTCACAAGGAAATAAAACAGTAAAAAAATACAACTCTCCCGTTTCTGGAACCCTAGGGGTCATATATATAGATTTTCGGATCAACCGATCGGGTGACAAGTCAACCGATCGGTTGATCCGTTACAGATAAATTACAGAAAACGGTGAGTTTTCACCCGATCTCACGAACCGATCGGGTGAGTTCTTGAGCGACCGGTTGGATCTTGGAGCAGTCGGGTGAACCGGTCGGTTCGACGCCCGTGTCTTCAGCTCTTTTTCTCAGCTACAGATGAACCGATCGGGTGAGAGTCACCCGATCGGTTGGAATTCTGCTCGAAAAGACAGAGAACAGCCGCCCGCAGAACCGGTCTGTGAACCGGTCGGGTGACTTCGTTGTGGGCTGCGGCGGAGACCGGTTGGTGCACGCGTGCATCACCCGATCGGTTGGGGATGACCAACCGAGCGGGTGAGGGGCTGAAAGATGAATACTTCGCCGTTTGACCCCCTGGATCACGCGTGACTTCTCCCGTTGCTCCGGGGACTTGGGATATCATCGTAAAACGTCCCCTACGTGGTCGAACTCCTGCAATCATGGACAAACAAAGAAAAGTGAAAGAAAACGGGAAAATATACGAAAACGAATAAGAGACGACGGAAAACACGGAGAAACACAAAAGAAAACGTGCGTGAATATATAAAATATAAGCGCACGTCAAAATCCCCCAAGCTGAACTCTTCCTCGTCCTCGAGGAAGACGAGTGAGAGTAGGAGCTCGGAAGGGGAAAATAGAGAGGAAGAAAGAAAAAGAAAACTCTAAGCCCTAGATCGCCCATCAGAGCCTACAAAATCAAAAACCACTCACCTAGCAAGGAAACACCAAATCACACCACTAAACCTAGGAAAGCGAGTCCAAATAAGTGTCGTGGGTCCACGCTGTGAAGCGCGAGTGAGCGTGGTCGTGTGCTAGCAAATGGTGATGCTTTCTACGATGTGCTACGAGGCTCGATATACACAAATCCAAGAAATGACCCAAATATCGAATCGAATTGAATTAAGCGGCGAATATAAGTTCAAGCATGCATGAGAATAGAGAGAATTGAAGCGTATCATGCATCGGGGACTCCACAACTAGGGTTAAGGAAATCACGCCACTATAGCCTAGATACTAGCTAAAAGGTTCCCAAGCCAAGTGTTTTCGATAACGACGGGGGTTGAGATAATGTGGAGAAGAACACTCGGTGCAAATTCTCGACTTCCCTTTATTCTTGGCAAGTATGAAAATATTCACACGGGAATTTTTTTTGGGTTTTGGGTATTTGCATATTTTTTTGGCTTTTTGGCTATACAATCTTTTTCTTTTCTTTTCTTTTCGGGTTTTTCTTTTCTTTTCTCCTTTTTTTTGGATTTTTGGGATATTGGCTATACACATGTGTACTCTCCCAAGTGGGAGAACGGTACACGACGAGGGGATTTGCACCAAGTAAAACAAAAAAGAAGTCGAAATCTAAACACTCGGGCAAAGGAGACTATTGTTGCTAAATAGAGCTTAGGCTAAATGGGGTATCCTAGTCCTTAGTTGTGGAATCCCGACACATGCGAATTGAAGTATACGATATAAATAGCATGCATATAGAAGCAGACATTAGAAGCAAACCGCATATTCAAATCGGAGCATGACAATCTAGGGGTCATTCCTGAACCGGTATATAAAGTAAAACCACAAAGCAGAAGCGCACCAAATGCTAGTCACGACACACGACTCACAAAAAGCTAAGTGGACCCACGATGCGTGAAATGCAAAAGGACTCGAAATCCTAGGGTTAGTGAGTGTGATTATCGATGCAATGCTAGGTGTGTGTGACTTTGTGGCGATTCATCATAGGATTCATTTCTAGGAGAAAGAGCTAAAGAAAGAAGGAAAAAGAAAAAAGAAAAACACGATGGAAAACGACTCAAATAACGTAGAAAGACAACACAAATGACGCACGAAGTGCGACTCCCCCAAGCTGAAACTTGCATTGCCCTCAATGCAATAAGAGTGAGTACGGGAGGGCAATGAAAATGGGGGGGAATACGCACAGACACGAAAAGAAATGAAAACGGGGAAAACACATAGATAAAACTGAAAAAGAAAGAAAAAACAAGATCAAAATCAAACAATACGAAAATAAAAATAAAATAAAATCACACGACACGACACTCAAAAAGTGAAAAACGAACACACACACAAAAATGAGAAAAACAAACAAAACACGACAGCACACCAAAGTAGACTTCCCCCAAGCTAGACCAGAAAGAGCTAGCGAAACGATATGATCAATGAAATCCAGATATGTGCAAGGGGGAGTCAAAAACAAAAGGGGTGAATCTAGAAAATATCATGCAAATAGTCCCCTCCCTCCGACAGAGACAAAGCGGGGCCCCGAAAAGACAGATGGGCACAAAAATGGGGGGGGGGGCAAAAGCGGGAGAGAAAAATCAAGCAGGGGCACCACCCTCTGGGGGTGGTGACGGGGGCCTGCGCTAGGGACCAGGGGTCGTGGGGGGTGGAATGTGGAGCTCGGAGACGTCGGGTGGGTCTTCGCGGATGTGGCGAACGAAGCTTTGAAGGAAGGGGAGGTCACGGTCGACGGATTCCTGGGTTATCCGACCACCCTGACCAGCAAGGAGGACCATGTCCGTGAATCGGTCGGCATGGTCATCGGATTGGAATTGCATCCCATATTCGGGATCGTAACCGGGAGGTGGGGAAGTGGTGCGTGGTGTGGTGGATGGGTTAGAGGTGGTGGGCTGTGTGCGACGGGTACGACGGGTGGGCCTAGGGTTCGAAGAGCTAGCGTTGGTGGGTTTAATACGTCGGGGAGGCATTGTGTAGGTGTTGTTTGTGCGCGTAGGTGTGTGAAAGTACAACGAATTCAACACAAACACAAAATACGACCAACAAGCAAACAGAATATTTGGGAAAAGATTAAAAATAAGCAAAGGAGCGAGGTTACCCAAAGTGAGATGAAGATAGTTGCTCGTGGATGCCCCGATGCTGCTCGATTGGAGCACGATGTGAAGCCGCAGCGATCTCTTCAACAAGTTCCGAAGCGGGGGGGGGAAGAAAAAAAATGGGGGAAATCTAGGGTTTGTGTGTAGGGAGATGACGGGGGAATGGAGAGAAATGATGGTGGATGGGTAGGGAAATGGTTGGAGAAGAAGATCGAGGCTGATCTTGGGGAAGAAAGCAGGAAGGCGCACGACGGGAGACGAAACGGCAGAGGTTCGGTCGATCGGGCGAGGGAGAAAACGAACGGGTGTCGGGGGTGGTTATATAGGATTTTAAGTCGAACCGATCGGGTGACTTGTCACCCGATCGGTTGACGGTTAGGTCGAAAATCTTGCCGAAGAGATGCTACAGGCGAACCGATCGGTTGACTTTTCAACCGACCGGTTGGCCGCTCCACACAATTTTCCCGAGAACTTAGGGCTGCTCACCTGGTCAGGTCAACCGATCGCGCTCGAACTCAACCGATCGGTTGATATTCCCCAAAATTTCCCGAGAGTTCTCCCCAGCTCACCCGGTCTTCCACCCGGTCTCTTCATTACTCAACCGATCGGTTCATTCGGGGACAGATCTCGGCATGTATCTGATACATCCCAACCGATCGGGTGAGTTGTCACCCGATCGGTTGGGGCTTGTTTCCTGCAAAAACCAAGAAATTTGCTTAAGTCCCCGAACGGATGTTCTTACGGCTGATTTTATTTATAAAAATAGATAAAATAAAGTGAAAAATAACGCTAAAAAGTGGGAAAAAGTTTAGAACATGGGTTGCCTCCCATGAAGCGCACTTGTTTAACGTCGTTGGCTCGACGCCCGTAAGAGATGCTCATGGTGGCTGATACGGGTGATGCCCAAATTTCGGCATCTCTTCCTCGCTAGAGCTGAAGGCACTTGGATTAGTCAGTGGCTGGAAAAATACTTGCTCGACTACCCTCCCTTTGTTCTTGAGATCCGGGGGCTCTTCCTTGGTGTTGGCGCTTCCTGCCATCTTCTTCAGGATTCGGACCTCGTCTTTAGTGAGGTCCGTGAGCTCTTTCCACGTTCTCCTCACAGGAGGAAACTTGGGGAACCCGGGAGGGGTCGTTCTCGCTGCACTCGGTTTTCCAGCAGCTTCTTTGTCTTCGGGGCCTTCTTCATCTTCAGAATTCCCCAAGTCATCGGGGGGGTTTCTCAGGAGAATCTCCCAGGAGCTCTCCTCCACAGCCTTTTCTTCTTCTATCTCAAGCAAATTACACCGGAGGTCATCAGGAGGGTCGGGGTGCTTCATGGATAGTCCCAGGTCAAACTCAACTTTCTCTCCGCTGACGTTCAAGGAGAGTTTTCCGTTCTTCACATCTATAAGAACGCCAGCAGTGGCCATGAAAGGCCGTCCCAGGATAATGGGGGTGTGTGCGTCTTCGGGCATGTCCATGACCACAAAGTCCACAGGCACATGCACCCCTCTCAAATTCACGGGGAGATCATCAACAATTCCCACCGGATATTTGACCGACCGGTCAGCTAGTTGTAGGGTCATCCGGGTGGGCTCCAAATCACCCATCCCTATCCTTCTGTACATCGACAAGGGCATCAAGCTAACACTCGCTCCTAGATCGATGAGTGCACGATTAATCTTCACAGCCCCGATCATGCAAGGGATAGATAAGCTCCCCGGGTCCTTGAGCTTTGGCGGGTTATCCCTCTGGATAAGAGCGCTACATTCCGCCGTCAGCACCACTTTCTCTTTTCTTGACCCTTTGGTCACCAAATCTTTCAAGAATTTTGCATAGGAGGGGATTGTCTCGATTGCCTCCAAGAAGGGGATTTGCAGGCTTAGGTCCTTGACCATAGCAAAGAACTTCCCATATTTCTCATCAATTTTCGCCTGAGCCAACCGTTGTGGAAATGGCACAACGGGTTTATACACTCTTGGGCTCTCTTCCTCCTTCTTCTTCTCTTCTTCAGACACTCCCTCCGGAGTCATGGGATTTGATGACGAAGCACCGGTGTCGTTTAATTTTTCAGTCGGTCTCTCAACGACCAATGGTGCTTCCGGGTTGCTAGGGGGCACTCTAGTAGGAATTTGTGTCCCGCTTCTCAGAACGATAGCGGACACATTCGCGTGCTCGTGCACGAGTGCCAATGTCTGGTGTGCTCCCCTCGGGTTCACCTCCGGTTGTGGCGGTAATTGGTTTTGTGACCTTGCAAGGTTCGCCACTTGTAACCCCAGCTGGGTTACTTGGTCCGTGAGGGTCCGCTGACCCGTTTCCAGCTTCTGGTTGATCCTCTCCTGGTTGGTAATATATTGAGTCAAGAGAGACTCAACCGGAGAGACGGCCCTCTGTTGGCCATACTGCTGCTGCTGCTGGAACGGCTGCTGATTCCTGGGGACGTAGGATTGTTGCTGAGATGGTTGCTGCTGAAACTGACTCTGCTGTGGCCTAGCCGACTGATATGCTTGTTGCTGCGGCTGCTGAGGCAGCGAGGGTTGAAATGGTGGCCGGTAGCTGAAATTCGGGTGGTTCCGGTTGTTGGGAGAGTAGGCCGTGTTGGAATTTGTCCTTGGCGGATATGGCGCATTCCCCGTGGGGTTGTAAAATAATGCGCTCGCCTGATCCAACGGTGGTGAGATGTCACCACCGTCGAATTCCCCAAGGAATTCGGACTCTACCGCAGAAACTTGCTGTGTACCGGCCCCACCGGCTCCTACCATCAGTGCGGAGATCTGGGTCGAAAGCAAGTCGAACTTGCTTGAAAGTTTGTCGACGTCCTCGACTCTGTGTATACCCCCAGATCTTGGTGTGGCTCTCTCGTCACACCACCGCTCATTGTTGGATGCCATGTTTTCCAGAATATTCCCGGCATCTTCCTCGCTTCGAGACATGAAGGAACCCCCAGCCGCGGCGTCCATAGAAGATTTCAGGTCATCCCTCAACCCATTGTAAAACAGATTGATAATCTGCCACTTCGAAAGCTCATGGTGAGGGCATCTTCTTTGCATTTATTTATATCTTGTCCAAGCTTCATGCAAGGACTCGTGGCTGGCCTGGGAGAAGGAGGAGATCTCACTCCTCAACTTCATGGTCTTCCCCAGAGGAAAGAACTTTGTAAGAAAAGCGTTGGAGAGCTTCTCCCAGGTGTTGAAAGTGTTGGGGGTCCTTCCCCCTTAACCATTGCTTTGCCTTGTCCCGCAAAGAGAAGGGGAACAGCTTCAGACGGATAGCCTCTGTCGTGACACCATTAATCCTAAAGGTGTCACACTTCTCCAAGAAGGAGTCCAGGTGCTCGATCGGGCTCTCCATGGGCGCACCCGCAAACTGGTTCTGCTGGATCCATGTCACTAGAGACGGCTTCAGCTCAAAGCTTTGGGCCGCAATAGCTGGAGATCTGATGGCGGAAGTCGACTCGATGGATGGCATCGAGTACTCCACCAGAGATTTGTGAGGTGGGGTGTTCTCCTCCATGGATTCGGGATCTTCCCTTCTCCGCTTCTCGGCGTCCAAGCGCCTAAGGGTGGCGTTAATCTCTGGATCGAGGGGGATCAAGTCGTCAAGACTCCTTGAACTCCTGCGCATGAAAAACAACAAACACCTGTGAAGCGACAAGTGGGAAAGAAACAGATAAAATAAGAAAATAAAAAATAAAATAATAATAAAAAATAAAAAGAAAAAGGGAGAATGCGAAAATTATCGCGAGGTAGGGATATGAGCTAGACACGAGGGTTTTCAAGATCCTAAAATATCAAGCACGTTGCATCCCCGGCAACGGCGCCATAAACTTGACCGGCGCCCCGCTTGCGTCGCGGCGGCGCGGTGTCATTTACCGCAAGTTTCACGGTTAGTGTAGGGTGCGGGAATATCGAACTCAGGGAGGCGAGGTTGTGCTTGGGTCAGGTAGGACCTAAATCACCCCGAGGGGCGAGCTAGCCCGAATCGGTGGATGGTTGTCACGAAAGGAAATAAAATCGTAAGAGCGAAAAGAAAGTAAACCCGGGACTTTGGTTTCCAACCCGACGAGAGACTCTCGTCGACACGGCCTACGGGTATGGATAGCGATCGGGATTAGGGTCTAATGGTGGGACGTTGCCTCTAAAAGTGGTACCGACGTCCCATGGGCCCGATATTCCGGTCGGTGCCCAGGATGATACACCGGACTTCCTGGATTCGATCAGTGGGCACTCCCGTGTCCATAAACACCGATCGATCCCGGGAGCACTGAGCCCGCAACGATAACTCCCAACGTCTCATCCTGCCGCTCCCGCGTGCTAGGATTCGACGTCTACGCTAAGGGTGTGAGCTATGGCTAGGGAGTCAACCGCCAAGTTTATTCCCCCTTGGCCCGACGGTCAAAGGCGGTCTTTTTCCCACCGATGACAATGAAACACCCCGCGTAACCATTAGATTCCTACTCCCTATCGATTTCCTAACCCTATGGACGCATCGGGAAGAGCCCCCGAAGGGGTTTCCACCAAAATCCCAGATTTGGGAACTACTCACAAAAATTCATGAAAAAGCAATCTAAATGAAATTTAACCGTTAGAATCATAATCAGACAATTGCAATGCGGAAGTAAAGGAGTAATAAAGACAATACTAAAATTTTAGAAAGATCTGAAAACTTACTTAAGAGTAACAATTACAGCCGTCACAAGAAAATAAAACAGTAAAAAAATACAACTCTCCCGTTTCTGGAACCCTAGGGGTCCTATATATAGATTTTCGGATCAACCGATCGGGTGACAAGTCAACCGATCGGTTGATCCGTTACAGATAAATTACAGAAAACGGCGAGTTTTCACCCGATCTCACGAACCAATCGGGTGAGTTCTTGAGCGACCGGTTGGATCTTGGAGCAGTCGGGTGAACCGGTCGGTTCGACGCCCGTGTCTTCAGCTCTTTTTCTCAGCTACAGATGAACCGATCGGGTGAGAGTCACCCGATCGGTTAGAATTCTGCTCGAAAAGACAGAGAACAGCCGCCCGCAGAACCGGTCTGTGAACCGGTCGGGTGACTTCGTTGTGGGCTGCGGCGGAGACCGGTTGGTGCACGCGTGCATCACCCGATCGGTTGGGGATGACCAACCGAGCGGGTGAGGGGCTGAAAGATGAATACTTCGCCGTTTGACCCCCTGGATCACGCGTGACTTCTCCCGTTGCTCCGGGGACTTGGGATATCATCGTAAAACGTCCCCTACGTGGTCGAACTCCTGCAATCATGGACAAACAAAGAAAAGTGAAAGAAAACGGGAAAATATACGAAAACGAATAAGAGACGGCGGAAAACACGGAGAAACACAAAAGAAAACGTGCGTGAATATATAAAATATAAGCGCACGTCAAGTCCCTGTGAGCATTGTGTCTGACCGAGACACGAGGTTCACATCTCAGTTCTGGAGAAGTCTGCAGGAGCATTTGGGTACGAGTCTAAGTTTCAGCACGGCGTACCACCCGCAGACTGATGGCCAGTCCGAGATGACTATTCAGATTCTGGAGGATATGCTGAGAGCTTGTACGCTCGATTTGAAGGGATCATGGGAGGACCATCTTCACTTGGTGGAGTTTTCATATAACAACAACTACCAGGCGAGCATTGGCATGGCGCCGTTTGCTGCCTTATATGGAAGGAAATGTCGATCGCCACTGAGCTGGGATGACATCGGAGATCGGGAGCTGTTGGGTCCAGAGATGATAGTGGAAGCTGTGAATGTCGTGAGGGACATCAGGGAGAAGCTTAGAGTTGCACAGGATCGCTTCAAGCATTGGGCAGATGCCAAGAGGAGACCTTTGGAGTTCCAGCCTGGAGATCACGTCTTCCTGAAGATTTCTCCAAACCGTGGAGTTATTCATTTTGGGAATAAGGGAAAGCTGAGTCCGAGGTATATTCGGCCATTTGATGTGCTAGAGCGTGTGGGAGTAGTGGCCTACCGCCTTGCTCTGCCACCATCTTTGGAGGGTGTTCACGACGTATTCCACGTATCTCAACTACGTAGGTACGTCAGTGATCCGTCACACACGGTTGATTTCTCGGAGATTACAGTTCGATCGGACCTGACATATGACCAGCAGCCTGTGCAGATCTTGGACCGTCGACAGAAGCAGTTGAGGAATAAGATAGTCGACCTGGTGAGAGTGATGTGGCGTCACGGATCGCCTGGAGAGTCCACCTGGGAGCGTGAGGATGATATGAGAGAGCGCTTCCCGCATCTTTTTCCCAACAATGCTTGATGTTGATTCCGAGGACGAAATCATTTCTAAGTTGGGGAGGATGTAACGGTCGGTTTCCGATCGTACTTTCTTTGTGCACGTGCTCTTGATTGTGCACGGTTTATTTTTGACTTTATTTGATTTTGAACATTATTGTGTGATATATTGACGTGATCGTCTCTGAAAGTATTAGTTTGTGGAATAACTTTGAAACGACATATCTCGAGTCATTCTTCAGCGATACTATCTTATTTGACGTGACGTCGCGACTTTCTGTTTTGACGCGAGACGTTTCGAATTTTAGTTTCGTCTCTCGACGTCGAAATTTAGATCCGTCTTCTCCACTCTCTTTCTTTAATCGTCACGAACACCCCATAATTACTTTACAATTTTTGGACTTAATTTGACCTATTTTCCATTTTTTTGAAAGTTTTAAATAATTTTAAAACCTATTTTTATAAGTGTTTTAGTTACAATAAAATTCCTATATTATAATAACGTATTAAAGAATTTTTAGACCAAATTTCAGAATTTTTGGCCGCACCCATCTTGCGTGAGGTAGAGGAGAGTAATTTTAAACTAAATTAATTATTTTAATTATTTTAATTACGTTTTTCTAAACCCTAACCCTAGCTCTAACCTATTTATATTAGCCCTAGGCTAAGTTATTTCGGCATTACACAAAACCCTAACCGCCGTTTCCTCTCCCAAAGCTTCGTCGCAACGTTGCGACGGTCGCCCAGTGCACGACCGGAGCTCACCCCCGCAAATCCTAGTGCACGACCGAGGCCGTCTCTCGGTCTGACCGAGAGACTTTCCCCGCACAGCTGCTTCGCCTGCACGCTGCACGTCACCTGCATCGCCCTAGCGCCCGACCGACCCGCCTCGTCGGTCTGACCGAGAGGCCGCCCCGCTTTCCCCCAAGCGCCGCTTCGCCCGCACCCGCAGCGCCCGACCGACGGGATCCATCGGTCTGACCGAAGGATCCCCTCGCACCACACAAGCCCCGCTTCCGCTGCGCTGCACAGCGTCCGACCGAGAGCCCCTCTCGGTCTGACCGAGAGGAACCCCCGCACCGACCGTGCCCGACCGACAGAACTTCGTCGCAACACTGTTTCTCCCACACCAACTCCTGTGGTGGGCCCCCAAGTTCTCCAGAGGTGTTGTGGGTCCGCCATTGGCCCCTGGTACTGCTGTGGGCCCCACTTGGACGTGCTACTTCGCGGATTTTCCGTCTACGACGTTGCGACACGTCGTAGGCCTTCGTCGTAAGTTTCGACTTTTGGAGAATCGTGCGAGGACCAGATCTGAAGCTGAGGAGTCCTTCGATCAGACACGACATCCATTCTACGACAAACTCCGGTTCAGGTTGGTTCCCCGAAACTCGTAGAAACCCCCACAATAGCTGACTGAACACTAAACTAAAAACCGTCAACTTGAACTAAATTTATTTTCCAGCACCTGTAAAACGTTGTACGAACTTAGAAAATCGACGAATGGATTTTGTTGACTGTGCACATAGGATAGATCGTCGATTAGGCTGAAACATCAAAAAGAGACTTTTGACAAATAGGATAGTCCCGATAATCTAGAAACGAACCCTAATAGGATTTGATGAATTTGAGACCTGACATCGTCACCGTGGCGATATTTCAGACGGACTTCCGCGGACGAGACGCTTGGACGAGATGCTTCGAGAGGACGACACACTCGCCATCACAGGCAAGTCTATCCACTTGCACTTTTGGACGTGCTTAGGCCCTAGTTGGTTAGAATTGTTAACTGTGAACAAATAGAACCGGACGTGAAATGATAGCGTCCGGAACGACTCCTGACGGCTCAGACTTGACGACGAAGTCTGAGCCTGACAACAACAACTTTGATGTTGTAGGGCTATCATGTGTGTGCGTGTGTGTGGACACCCTAGAATAACCCTTCCTGTCTTGTCACATCTCGTCCCGTCTTGCACAGCCCGCTGGCCAATAGGGCACTCTCCGAGTGATCCCTTGTACTGATTCACAGCCTGCGGGCAATAGGGCAGTCTCCAAGTTAGAGAGAGTGATCCTTTGTACTGATACACAGCCCGAGGGCAATAGGGCACTCTCCAAGCTAGAGAGAGTGATCCCTTGTACTGATTCTCAGCTTGCGGGCAATAGGACACTCGCCAAGCTAGAGCGAGTGATCCCTTGTACTGGTGTCTTGTCTTGTCTTAACTTCCTTGGGGTTTGGGGTTGGGTTGAGCGTGCGCACGGCAAGAGGGTCTGATCCCCCTCGAACCGTAAGGCGTGAACCCTTTCGTGTCTCACTTGTCTTGCCTTGCCTTGTTTCTGTCACGCCCCGTCTTGTCTTGACACCTGTAGGTTAGTCCCGTAGTTGGTAGCACACGCTACAACTACTACTTGTTGCGCTTTACTTTCCTGCTGCGTTACTTCTGTTTGTTACTTAGTTATAACCCCAGCATGCTAATCAACCAGTAAAACGTTGTCTAAAAGTTGATACACTTGTAGTTTGGTCTAACCCTTTTTGTAGACCTGACCTGACGTACAATTCCTTCTTTTGGTGCTGTACGTCAGGTGTTGAGCCAGAGTACGTCGACGAGGCGGACTTGCCAGCTGACGGAGAGCCGGAGGACGTTGATCCGGAGTACGACCCGGAGGAGGACCAGAGTTAGAGGCCTCTAGTTGCTGATCCAGATTTCTGTTCTAGTTTAGATTGGGTGGGTAGCACCTGCTGTTTTGTTGTCTAGGTTGGGTGCTTGCACCCGTAGTTTCTTTTCTGCAGTTGTAGCCTTCGGGCGTTTTAGACTCTCAGTACTTTTGGATGTTTTATTTGGAATAAAATGAAATGATATCTCTTTTCAGTACTTTGTTGTTTCCGTACTAACTTGCCGGGACCTGTTTCCTTCGTTTGGAATATCACAGACGCTTATTGGGTCTGGGCTCTTAGCCCTGGCCTAAGCGGGCCTTGGTCACGCTTCGCCACCGACCTTTTTGGGAAGCGGGGCGTGACAAGGACCCTTCTTCTTTCATTTGATTATTTGGCACACAAATATTCAATTGATGGCTAGAATTTTTGGTTGGCCTTCTCCTACAAAAAACAAGATTTACATTAACAAAATCACCATAAAAACACCACTGACCTCTCCAATTAAAGTTGCATGCTTTCTTTGATGCATGCAGCACAAAATTAAGTGAATGGCCTCCTCTTCTATGATTTGTTTGGGAATGACAGAGCACCAAAAAAATATATGCTTTTGTTGCTAATAGGTGATTTTTAATTTCTTCGATCTCCCCTTACTCTTAATTCCTTCATCAATTTTTTTCTTGTATCCGCTCAATTTTTTTGAGAAGATCACAGTTATTAATTGGCTGGCCTTTTGGTATTTATAGACTATTTAGAAAACCCTAATTGGTCTATTTACAGAAAATGCCCCCCAAGCTACCATATCGAATTACTAAGCCGTTTTAGACTCGTTCTCAAATCTGAAAATTTATGTGGCTTTCTTGTTGTCTCTTCCATTATCCAAGGCCATAGTTGATGCTTCATAGCTTCATGAATAATATGCAAAATGGCAAAATTGCCCTTTTACGCCCACAGTGCCTTTTTTCTCCAAAATGACCAAATTGCCATTTTTATTTTCTGAACTCTTTTCAACCTAAAAACACTTAAAAACACATTAAAATAACCCATGACGATTTGTTATCATCAAACAAGAAATCATATACCGTTGTTTCCAACACGCTGGGCGCATGCAAGGCACGCGCCTAGCTGTGCTAAGCACGTGCCGTACATGCACCAGCAGAAGCTGTGCATGGGGCCTACCCGGTGGGCCCTGCATAGGGTTTCGAACCCTTATAGTTTTGGCTGCTTAGTTTTGTGATAATGTATGGTTTTGGGCTATCTTTGGACACTTGATTGAAGGGTCAAACAGACTCGGAATGGAGTGCCGTTTTTTCCAACGTGTTCACCATTCCACCCTTTTCGCAACGATGTATGACATTGTTCTTGGAGCTCAATAGTGAAGGATGAAAAATTCACTAAAGATCCAGATTTTAGTCCAACTTTAATTGATTTTTTCACTCCAATTTTTAGTCCCACAATGGATATGAAAAAAGGGGAATGGTCAGCCGCCTATATAAATAGGGGCCAAGCCCCTTCCTTGAAACTCGTCCCAAGATCCAGATCTGAGTAGCTCCATTAAACGTGAGCAAGTCTGGATCTGAGCTTAAAGAAAATATTCCCTCTTTCTCCCTTAATTCTTCCTTGCTCCTGATCGAGCTCAGCAAAGCCACGAAGGAGTTCTGATCGGATCTGAAGTCTTGACGGAGGATAAACTCAAGGTGAAACTTTCTTCGACGCGTGGTTAGCTCGGTGACAAGGGTGTTGCTTGTCTCGGGACGCGGTGCTGTTCAGGAAGCAGTTCGGCTCGGGACGAGGTGCGGCTCCGGTGAAGCGGCGCGGGGCCAAAGAAATGTTGCTGAAAACGACGATTCGTACTCTGTGAAAACGACGATTCGTACTCTGTGAAAACGAAGTGAAAGGTATGTAGTTTATTAGTTCATGCGTTTATAATTGCAACTGTTAGATAGATCTGTCTTTAGGGGTTGGTCGGACCCAACCGTGGGATAGTAGAGATCTTGGCTATTGTTTGTTTTCTTTAGGGCTTGATTTAAAATATTTTTAAATCTGTTTTTTTCTGCTTGTTTGATCTCGTCGTCCGTCTGACTTAGGCCGAACGTCGATTTTAAAGCCCTAAGGACCAAGAAAACCCTACAGTGGTATCAGAGCCATGTCTACTTGATCTACAGTTTTTGCAATTATAAAATGTATATGATACATCATGTTTCTCCATGAGATGGAGGTTTTTCATTAAACTATTAAATTGTCGTTTCATGTGAATTTGTATTTTCGAAAAATTGTTTTTTGAAAAATTAGATCTAATTTTAAAATCAGGTAATAATTTTAAAATTAGATCTTTATAATTATTTTATAATTATTAATGTAACTTAAACTTATACGATAAGTTTTATGTTACATGTTTAGCAAAAAAATTTATGAGATAATTTTAATTGCTATGTTATCATGCTAAAATATTTAGTTGATAATTTTTTATTGGTTATATTATTCTTGTTGATTATGTGATAATACAAGGAAAACTTATAGAATAGCCATTAAAAGCTTTTAGAAAATTATAAGATAATTTTTGATGGACATGCTATGATTTAAACTTGTTTAAATGCCTAATACATGATTAGGATAGCAACCTAAAATTCATTCCTTATAGTTGATAAGGACATTAATAAAAATTATTAACCAATCCTAATAATTTCGAATTTTAGGATTCAACTAATTGATAGGATTAACTAGTTTTAATGAAGACATTTCTAGTCGATGTCATACATATGAATAATTAGTTTCATTCAATGGATCATGATCCAGTCTAGCATTTTTTGACTAGTGTTTTGAATCACCCTAGCTCGACTGGGGGTAGTGATCTTGGCCTAGCCAAATCCCTGGCCGTGTTCCACTAAACCGCAAGGATTCGAGTTATGATTATGTGAAACCATCAATTACATCTAGTCAATTACATTTAAAATCTTCTTCAAGATTAGCCGTAACCTTGTTTGTTTTAGAGATTGGCAACTATAGGTTTTATGCTATAGTTGTTGAGCACACTCAAGCCATGTCATAGCTACTTAATGGAAATAAACTTCTCATTACATGAGATGTAGTCTAGACTTAATCCAAACCGTCACATTGTGCCATTCACCGAGCACCGGCATAAGTTAGGCTAGACACGAAAATAAGGGTCCGACTAAACTAGTCATTGTGATTTGGATGAGCACACTTATGATCATAAGTGGCTAGGGGTAAAAACCAATAAGTGAATCATATATGATATGATTGATGATTAGTCATCTACCAATCGCAGAGTCAATCAATTTGTTATGCACACTCAAAATTGTGAGGCTCATGGTTGTTAGATCTCTTTCCCATTAAATTTAATTTATTTAAATCGTTTATTTCTATGGATAAAAATGATCGCCAAAATAGTGGGATGATATAGTTAGATAAAAGCCATTCTATCTATATTTAAAATTGAACATATGCTAAACTAGGTTACTTCTATGTTTACCGATGGAATCCAAAACATAATATCCTTAGAGAATAAGTTAAGTGGTGAAAATGGTTGGTTAAAGGAATATCAGCTCAATTTCTAATTGATAGACTAAATTATGTTCTCACTGACATTAAAAATGTCCTTCTTAGCACATGCTTAAGGATAATGATTTCCTTGAGCTCTGGGTCCAACAAATTAAATGCACACTACCTGTCACTCACCTCTATGAGGGACAACTTGAACATAATGATGTTATGAGGGGCAACTTGAACATAATGATGTTATGCTTTTCTCCATACAATTTGTTGAGTCAACTCAAGGTTGTATGGAAAACGGTTTCGATCCACAAAGTTCGAAACTTTGATCACATTGTTTGAATCGAAGATGAGTGTATGAGCGGTACAAGACTATGTATCCTAACTGGATCTTGAGACGATCAACTTGTTGATCACACTCAAGGTTGCAAAGCTCAAGCATTTAAGTACATGAGATGTTTGCACGGCTATTATTTGTATTGAGACACGTAATATCTAAATGAGATTTAGAAAGGAAGAAGGCATTCAGGAAGTCAATTGAGAAAAAAAGTTATATCTATCATAGTGAAGGCAAAATTAGAAGGAACTAAAAATGTGACATATTAACGTGCCCCCGGTTTGCAAGCCGCAAATGGCCGGGGGACCCGGTGGAGGTTTAGATATTTGTAACCGCAAGCGCACGGTGTTGTAGTGTGGCTTGGGGGTCGAACACAGGGAGGCGAGGATGTGCTTGTGTCAAAGAGGATCAAAATCACCCCGTGGGCGAGCTAGCCCAGATCGGATGATGGGTTGTCACGGTAAAGGAATGCAAGGTATAGACAATATGAAGGAAAAACCTGGGACTCTGGTTTCGACCCCAACGAGCGACTCTCGCCGATACGGCCTACGGGTAGGATGGCGATCGGAATTAGGGTCTAATGGTGAGACGTTGCCTCTAAAAGTGGTACCGGCATCCCATGGACCCGATATTCCGGTCGGTGCCCAGGATGATACGCCAGACTTCCCGGGTTCGATCAGTGGGCACTCCCGTGTCCATTAACACTGATCGACTCCAGGAGCACTAAGCTCGCAACGATAACTCCCAACGTCTCATCCTGCCGCTCTCGCGCGCTAGGATTCGGCGTCTACGCCAAGGGCGTGAGCTATTGCTAGGGAGTCAACCGCCAAGTTTATTCCCCCTTGGCCCAACGGTCAAAGGCGGTCTTTTCCCGCCGATGACAATAAAACACCCCGCGTAACCGTTAGATTCCTAATCACTATCAATTTCCTAACCCTATGGACGCATCGGGAAGAGCCCCCGAAGGGGTTTCCGCCAAATTCCCGGATTTGGGAACTACTCACAAATATTCATTAAAAAGCGATCTAAATGAAAATGGACCGTCAAAATCATAATCAGACAATAGAAATGCAATGGTAGTAAAGCAATCAAGATAATACTAAAGTTTTACAAAGATCCGAAAACTTACAAAAACTGAAAAATTACAGCTGTCACAAAATGAAGAAAACAGTAAAAAATAACCAACTCCCGAATCTAGGAAACCTAGGGTTCTATTTATAGAAAACGACATCAACCGATCGGTTGACAAGTCAACCGATCGGGTGAACCGCTTCACAAAATTACAGCGCAATGCGGGGGTTTCACCCGGTCAGTATGAACCGGTCGGTTGGAACTTGGTGCGGTCGGTTGGATCTTGGTGCCGACCGGTTGGATCTTGGTGCGGACCGGGTGAGGAGACCGGTTGGATCTTCAAGTCTTGGCTGTTGAAATTCAGCTACAGGTAAACCGATTGGGTGATGGTCACCCGATCGGTTGGCAATCAGCTTCGAATTTCTAGAGACTTTGAGCTTTTGACTAGGTCACTGAACCGACCGGGTGACTTCTCGTGAGTTCCAAACTGCGCCCGGGTGGTGCACGCGTGCATCACCCGATCGGTTGGAGATGCCCAACCGATCGGGTGAGGGGATGAAAGATGCAATCTTCGTCGTTTGACTCCCTGGATCACGCGTGACTCCTCCCGTTGCTCCGGGGACACATGATATCATCGTTTTATGCCCCAAATGCCAGTACACTCCTGCAAAACACGAAAAACACGGAAAAGTGAAAGAAAACAAGAAAACACAAGAAAACACGAGAAAACGAATATAAGACGGCGGTAAAATACGGAAAAACACGGAAGAAAACGTGCGTAAATATATGAAATATAAACGCACGTCAAAATCCCCCAAGCTGAACTCTTCCTCGTCCTCGAGGGAGACGAGTGAGAGTAGGAGCTCGGAGGGGAAAAATAGCGAGAAAGAGAGGAAAAGAAAACTCTATATCCTAGATCGCCCGTCAGGGCCAACAAAATCAAAAACGACACACCAAGCAAGCAAACGCCAAATCACAACACTTAACCTAGGAATACGAGTCCAAACAAGTGCCGTGGGTCCACGCGGTGAAGCGCGAGTGAGTGTGGTCATGCGCTAGCAGACGGTGTCACTATCTACGATGTGCAATAAAGCTCGATATACACAAATCCAGGAAACGACCCAAATATCGATTCGAATTGAATAAAGCGGTGAATATATAGTTCAAGCATGCATGAGAATAGAGAGAATCGAAACATATCATGCGTCGGGGACTCCACAACTAGGGTTAAGGAAATCACCACACTAAAGCCTAGATAATAGCTAAAAAAGTTTCTAAGCCAATTGTTTTCGAAACTGATGGGGGTTGAGATGATGTGGAGAAGAACACTCGGTGCAAATTCTCGCCTTCCCTTTATTCTCGGCAAGTAGGAAAAATATTCACACAGGAATTTTTTTTGGGTTTTGGGTATTTGTATTTTTTTTGCCTTTTTGGCTAT
Organism: Scilla litardierei; assembly: GCA_030789695.1. Lineage (NCBI taxonomy): Eukaryota > Viridiplantae > Streptophyta > Magnoliopsida > Asparagales > Asparagaceae > Scilla > Scilla litardierei. Next base: position 83,767,627 of record CM061139.1, read on the forward strand.
ACAATTTTTTTCTTTCTTTTCTTTTCTTTTTGGGTTTTTCTTTTCTTTTCTCTTTTTTTGGATTTTTTGGATATTGGGGTATATACATGTGTACTCTCCCAAGTGGGAGAACGGTACACGACGAGGGGATTTGCACCAAGTAAAACAAAAAAGAAGTCGGAATCTAAACACTTAAGCAACGGAAACTATTCTCTCTAATTAGAGCATGGGCTAAATGGGTTATCCTAGTCCTTAATTGTGGAATCCCGACACATGCGAAATGAAGCGTACGATATATATATAGCATGCAGAAGAAGCAGACAGTAGAAACAAATACCGCATATTCAAATCGAAGCATGATAATCTAGGGGTCATTCCTGGACAGGTATATAAAGTAGAATCACAAAGCAGAAGCACACCAAACAGATAGGCATGACACACGACTCACAAAAAGCTAAGTGGACCCACGATGCGTGAAATGCAAGAGAACTCGAAATCCTAGGGTTAGTGAGTGTGATTATCGATGCTATGCTAGGTGTGTGTGATTTTGTGGCAATTCATCATAGGGTTCATCTCTAGGAGAAAGAGATAAAAAGAAGAAAAGAAAAATTAAAAACACGATGAAAACGACACAAAAACAAAAAAGAAAGACTCAAATGACGCGCAAAGTGCGACTCCCCCAAGCTGAAGCTTGCATTGCCCTCAATGCAATAAGAGTGAGTACCGGAGGGCAATGATAATGGGGGGAATACGCACCGACACAAAAAGAAATGAAAAACATGGAAAACACAGATACGAAACTGAAAATAAAGAAAAATCACGATCAAACCACACGACACGAAAATAGAAAAAGAGAGAAAAATCACGAACAAGCAACACGACACGACACGACACGACACGATCAAAGCACACGACGCGACACGACCAAGAGTAAAACAAGCATACACACACACAAAGAGAAAACAAAACACGACAACACAGCAAAACAGACTTCCCCCAAGCTAGTCATGACAATGCTAGCAATGAGATATGATCATGAAAATGCAGGGATATGCAAGGGGGATGTAAAAAAACAAAGTGAAATAAAAAATCAGGAGAAGGCAAATCCTCGCCCTCCTCGGAAGAGGGTGGGACTGGGTGGTCGGGGGATGCGGGGGGTGTGCGGTGAAGTGGGGACAAAAGTGGGGGAATAGGTGCAGTGGTGGTGTGAACGATGGGAGGAGTGTCGGTGGAGGTGGGTGGTGGTGGAAGGACGGCGATCAAGGCGGTGGTGAAAGGAATAGAAATGGGGGGGAGAAGATGTTATGGTGACGGTAGTGGGTGGAGGTGGGAGAGATTTGGAGCGCACCGGCAATTTCTTGCGGTGCACATATGATGTGACGGTGGAGGAGGTAGAAGGTGGTGTGGGCGCGACGGAGGTGGTCGTGAGAGGAGAAGTGGATACCGGGATGGGAATAGATGTGGGTGGGGGAGATGATCGCCTAGGTGGGGGTGGGGGAGGTGGGGATGGGTGGGATCGTGGAGGAGAAGAATGTGATGGGGGAGGTGATGGAGGGGGGGATGTGTGGGAGGGTGGAGGAGAAGATCGTCGAGGTGGTGAAGGTGGAGGTGGTCCGTGGATGTGAGTGAGAAGGCAAAGAATGGCGGCCACGTTCCTCTCAAGTGCGAGGAACCGTGGGTGAGTGAGAAAGGAGGACGGTGATGGGTCCGAGGGGGCAGAGGACATGGCATGATCACGGAGGGCAGCGACCTCCCTCTCAAGAGCAAGACGGGCAGAGACCTGGCGACGACCAAAGGAAGTGGACTGACGTGAGGCAAAAGTGGTGCCGGCAGGTGATGTGGTCGTAGTGCAGGTGGCAGTGGTCATGTCGGCACTGGATACAAGGCCAGAGATGGCCGCAAAAAGGTGCTCAGAAGTGATGGGGCCAAGAGTAGAAACATGGTGACTCGGGCCAGCCCCAATATCTCCCCGGGACACAGGAATATCCTGCTCGCCTAAGTGGGCGGCAGGGGAAGGTGGTCTGCGTGCATCCGGGGGAAAGAAAGGAAGGTGCAACCCCGCAAAGAACTCGGGATCGGGTGGAAAAGTCCAATCTGCCACGATAGCAACAGTCATGCGAGCGGGGTTGGGGAGAATGGTGTAGGGGCGAGGGGGTGGCCGTAATTGAATTCGAAGCGACCGTCGGGACGGGGCTTAATCATATGAATGTGCCGCAGGACGTCAAGATCTAGACGTGAGGGTCCTGCAGCGATGTGAAGACCACGGGGGATATGGATATTAAACGGGGGGTAAGAAGCAATAATAGTGATAATGCCCCCACAGCAGATCTTACCCTTCCCGGCCCTGCTAATCTCGAGAAGCTTGTAAACAAGCCAATCGCCAGCATGAACAGGGATAGTAGGGGCGCTAAAGCTAACTCCATCATCATCACGAACAAAGGGGAAAGTCATGGCCCAAAGAATAAAAAGATCGGGGATAGTCACGATGCCTGACTCATCCCGCGGGAAAAATGCAGAGGATATGATCCTATGGGCCAGACGAAATATGGGATGGATGATGGAGGAGGCCTTAGCCTTACCCCGGGGATAGCGACGGAGTATGGTGAGGCGGAACCAAAAGTTATCGACGTCAAATTCCAGGGGATATCCGTAGTGTCGGATAGCGTCATTCCCAAGAATAGGGAAACCAAATATATCGCAGATGGTATCTAGGTTTGTGCGAATGGTTTGGTTACGCACCCGAAAAGTGACGGTCGACCCCGACTCACAAACGAGGTAGGAAAGGAATTCTAGGGTGAGTGACTGGTAGGATACCGCAGAGGCATTCAGGAAGGCCAACCAACCTAGGTTAGCAAAAAGAGTCTCGACCTCGGTGAAGACACCGAGGTCAATGAGTGATTGCGTGTGGGCAAAATTGGTTGATAAATGCCCCCGAGTGTAAAGTCTGTGGTAGAAGTCTTTCTGTTCTTGGTTCCAAAATAGGTACCCATGCGTGCCCAACATGGGGTCCACAGGGGGAATGATAGGCGGGGGAGGGGCTAGTGTCAGCTCACGTGTGTGGGGAGGAGGACGTGTTTGTTTACGTCTCTTTCGAGACGGTTCCTCCTCCCGCATGATACTCTTCCCTTTATCTCTCTCCCGGGACATGTGTGTGTGTGAGTGGTGCAAATGGGTGCAAAGTACTATCAAAGTGCACACACACGAAAACCAAGCAAATCAAATATCTAGGGTAAAAATTGAAATGCGAGAAGTGGAGCGAGGTTACCCTATAGAAATTCGAGCTCCTCGCTTGTGGATGACCCAATGTTGTGCAGCGGGAGAAGTGTGGAGCCGCGGCACTCCCTTTTTCAGCAAAAATTCGAAAGTGGGGGTTGGTATTGGGAATTAGGGTTAGATAAATGCGAAATGGGAGAGGGAGAGAGAGAAATAGACAGAGAGATGCAAGGGGGAGTTGGAGAGAGAGGTTAATGGAGGATTTGAGGTTGTGGGAGGGGGGTTTTGGCAGTCGCGTGCTTGGAGGAAGAAGAAACGACGGAGAAACGGCGAGATCGGGCGAGGGTTTGTGAGCGGGTGGGTCGGGGGTATTTATAGGTTTTAAGTCGAACCGATTGATCGCACCCCGGATACACGTCCCGGAGCGGCGACACTATAGTCTTACCGCAAGCGCACGGTGTAGCAGCGAGCGGATATCGAACACAGGGAGGCCTAATAACAGTGTCTTCTTCAATCACCTGGCTATAGGGAAAGTCGAGAAATGTTCGCAAATATGCGGTCACAATCGTTCAAATGTATAAAAGAAATAACAAATTAATAAAGATGCCTAGGGATAGGGAATCCCCGCTACTTGCCGTATCTCATCATTGTGACTCGTAGGTTTCACAATTGCTTGACTTGAAATTTGGGTGAACTAGTTGCAACTAAATGTAGAACCAAGCTCACGCTCTCGTGCTATTGCGGGTCTATAGCAAACCTAGGCTAGGGTCCAATCTCTTGCAAACCCTAACCTAGGCAAACTAGCGTGAAGAACAACATCATCGTTCGATCGTATCTTGAGCCCACTCTCGTGAAAACTCGAGCTACGACCTAGGTTGGGATAGTTCCTACCCGTCCAATCTCTTGCAAACGGGTATTGGTATAGAATTGCAATCGAAAACCCTAGATTCGGTCCAATCTCTTGCAAACCGATTCCGGAGAAATTCAATTGCAACCCAATTCGAATTTCTAGGGCTTCCTATCGAGTTGGGATCCAATCTTTTGCAAATCCCAATCGGTATGAATCCCTAGCTATTCGTATTATAGCATTCCAAACTAACCCTAATCAATCCTAGCAATAGTTTTACCAATTCATCACAATTTTGAAATTGGGTTCGTTGGGTTCATCCCTACGCCCTAAGACTATGAACTACTCACAATTCATAATCAAATTCAATAGAAATTCACAAGTAAAATGAATGGAATTCATAGCAATATTTAATAAATCAATAAAAATGGAGTTTTTGAGAGAAAGAGAGACAAACCAATGAAGAACAAGATAGCATCCAACAAAATATCACTTTTCTCTCCTCCCTAAAAGCTAAATCTAATTCCTAAAAAGTCAATCAAAAAAGGCTGCAAAAAGTTCTGAAAAAGCTCTCTAAACTAGGTTAAAAACTGGGGTTAAATACCCCCCAAAATCGACCAAAAAATCCTGACGAAAATGCCCATGCGCAGCCTCAAAATCGCAGTTTACGCTACAGGCAGCGCGGCTCACTCGGCCGAGTGACAAATGTCACTCGGTCGAGTGAGAGACCCTGACGGATTCCAGAGAGTTGGGGGTCTTGGGGGTCGTCTCCTCGGAGGTCACTCGACCGAGTGACTTCTCTTCACTCGGCCGATGGGCGTTCTTCACTCGGGCGGACGGTCTTTCGTCACTCGGCCGAGTCGGTCATCGGGGCTGACTGACGGATTCCAGAGAGTTGGACATTTTTGATGACGTCGTCTTGGTTCCACTCGGGCAAGGGGTGACTCGGTGCTCGGTCGAGTGGTATGTCGATGCTCGGCCGAGAGCACGCTGATATTGGCTCTGTTGCGTGTCCGATCTGGCCGGCCGAGTGGGCTGTCTATGCTCGACCGAGTGACTCCTTCACTCGGCCGAGTGGCATGCTGAAAATGCCCATTCTTCATGTTTTTGCCTCCTCGTCGCTCCTACGACGTTCTTTCTTCTTCCACTCCTCTCCAATCGCAAAATACCCCTCAAGAGAGTCGTCGGTGACACTCCGGAGTGGGTGCATCTCAGAATCACTCCAAATCGCTCCAAATCTCCTGAAATACGATAAAAACAACAAATCGTGAAAAGCATTGCAATATTGTCGAATAAACGTGAAAAACACAATTTGAGCGATCTAAATGGCATGCAAACATGCAGAAAAAAGGTGTAAAATATGGAGTGATCAAAATCTCCCAAGCTTACCTCTTACTCGTCCTCGAGGAAGATGAGTAAAAAGCGAACCCGGTGGATAAAGATAAAATAAACGGCGGAAAGGCAGAAAACGGAAATCGAAAAACAAAAATAGAAAACGAAGAGGGAAGTTGCTAGATCATTTTCTTAGGACGTGGGTTTTGCTTACTCAAATAGCATGCATCGAATATAAAACACATGTCAAAGACTTTTATTTTGATATCATAGTATAATGGTGCACTTGAAATACAAAACCCAAGAATATCAATATAGCATGAAAAATGGAATAATTCTAAGATTAACATCGTCTGAAGCATCTAAAGCGGTATACAATACCGTAGATCACACACTTTTCAATTGATTGCTTTCTATAAGGAGTATAAGAGATATCACACGATAAAGTAGAAAGAATAGAAAAGGAGTGGTTTTCATGAAATGAATGCTAAGCGTAGATTTCTGGATTTCGTGAAACTTTAGCAATCTCACCGAGTATAAAATATTACTTAGCCTAGGTTGTCATGCACCATCAAGTAGTCACTCTCTCACACATCATTGGATTCTCTCCCCCAAGCTTATCTATAAGCGTGGTGGCATATACAAAAAAATATTTACATCCCCGTTTCTTATGAAGCTGCAAAATTCAAAGAAAACAAAAATAAAAACAAAAGAGGCAAGAAAGAGACAAAGTATATGAGATGGGATCGTTTTCGAACTTCTTTTCTCTTTTCTTCACTTATTCTCAAATCTTTTTTTCCTTTTTCTTTTCTTTTTCTTCTCTCTTTTTTTTGAATGGAATTCATATATACACCAATGATCCCAAATCAAAGAGAAGGATATACAAGTATTTTTTCTTTGGGTTTTGGGGAATTTGGAGCATGTGATTTTAATAACGGGGGAATGCCAATAATAGAATTGCTAAGGGGAGATTCACCAATGAATTTAAAATAGAGAAATAATGTTCAAGATATGTGGAGAAAGAAATATATGTATCTCTCAGTTCACTCTATAGGACGTGCATGACAACTTCAGCAGGGTAATATAATCTACTCAGTTTAATCTCAAAAAGTAAACTAGTCCAGATTTATCAATGCTAGCAAACATTTCAATCAACCCGAAGTGAAGCGTACAAATCATGCAATAAGAAGTGATATGAGAAAAGAAAGCAGTACTCCAGATATAAGCATCAATGCGTGAATCTAGGTGTGTTTTCTACGATAGCATACATATGAATCATCAGACATCAGCCAATAATAGAATTTCATCCATTTTCATACAGCAAAAGAGAGTGGGTTACTATTTCTAAATGCAAGGCAGAACATAGCATATGATATCAGAAATAAAAAGCTATGACACGACAAATATAGCATGCTTATAGAGAAAAGCTAACACCACGTCATCATCATCACAGAAAAGTCATCTCTAGCAAAAGATGAAAGAAATAAAGATAAACGAAAAACAAGGATATTTACAATGCAGAACACAAGGAAAATAAGAAAAAAAACGTGATGCATGGTAAAAAAGAAAAAACGTGATGAAAAATGGGGGCAAAAGTGGAAAAACGTGAAAAAACTAAAAATAAAAGGTGATAAAAGCAAAAAGTGTGAGAACTCACTCCCCCAAGCTAAAGTGCACAGTGTCCTCAATGTGCGAAGTGTGGCACACCGAGAGACGAGTAATGGGTGGGGGGTGGGTATGCATGCATGATAAATAGAAATAAAAATAACAAAATGAAAAATATGATGCGAATGTGATGCATGCAAGGATAAGAGTGATGCAGATATGTGTGTGTCACCAAAAATACTCTCCCTCAATCCCGAAAAAGGATATAGAATGATATGATCAAAATGTGGACAAAAATAGTGATGGGAGGAGGGGTGGGCAAAAATCATCAGGACCAAGCAGAGAATGGGCAGCATAACGATAAAAAATATCGATGGCATCAAGGGTGTGCCTAAGCTGGTGGTGCTGCGCCATCTCCGTCCTGAGGCAGAGGTGGGGGTGATGGTGGCTGGGTAACAGTCTGCTGGGTGGGTGGTGGTGGGGGTGGTGGGTGTGGAACAGTCAGCTGGGTGGGTGGTGGTCGTGGCAGTCGCTCGAGAATCTGGGTCAGGCAAAAGTGAATGCTGGGAAGTAGCTCGAGGCGGTGCTGCATGGCGGTGACTGTGGAAGACAAAGCCCTAAAATCGCCCCTGAGTCCACTCATCACCCCCTCAAGAGCACGAACGCTCTGAACCAAGGCGTAAGGGGGTGGTGGAGCAGAGGGACGGACAGGTCTAGGCTGAGCAGGTCGGGGCTGTCGGATACGGGCAGTGTAGGTGATCGGGACAACAGGCATGGGTGGAAAGGGTGATGTGCTCGCTAGTAGATGCCCAGCCTCAGTGCGAGGCTGGGACGCAGGCTGGTGTGAGGTGGAAGCAGCAGCAGTGGAAGTGGAAGACAAAATCGGTGACGAGGCGACAAGAGAGGTCAGTGACATAGACGTGGGAACAGACGTCACGACGCTCTCAGATAGGACAGCTACGGTGGAGACAGAAGGGTCGACCGCTGGGGAGGAAGTGTGGGGTCCAAAAGGTGAGACCCCAGCAGAGATCAAAGTGGATATGGTCTCCACGATGGAAACGAAGGAAGACTCGTCACTCTCAAGTATGGTGGGTGGATGCTCGGGTAGCAGAGAGGTGAGAGGCTCAACCGACAGGGGCACAGCAGTGGTGGGGGTGGTGGTAGACGTGGTGGGTGTGGAGGACGGCTCAGCAAGTGTACTCCCGACACTGGCAGAAGCGGGGACAGAAGTGTCGGGAGCCGCAGAAAGTGCAGGCTCAAGCTGAGGGAACACAGGGTCAACAGGTGCAGGGTGTGCCTGCTCAGCCTCCTCGGCCTCAAGCACGTAGGCGGCGGGGATCAGGAGATCCATCGTCGGTAGCCAGTCCTCGTGTGCTGGTCCTATGTGTGTACGAGCGGGGCTCGGAAGGATCATGTAGTCAGCACCGAAGGGACCGTGCAACCATACCCAGTGCCACTGGCCGTGCGGACGAAGTATCTTCATCCGGGCCATGACGTCTATCGAAAGTGAAGTGGGGCCCGAATGTCGACGTAGGTCGGCCGGTAGGTCCTCGCCGGTCATCAGGGCTAGCAGGGTGATCAGGCCGCCGTAACATATCGGGGAGCGAGCGCCCACCGATAGATTGATGCGGTCCAAAAACCAACTAGCGATGTCAATCTCAACGGTGGGGACCATCGTAACACCATCCATATCAAGAACTCTGGGGCGAGTCATCGCGTAGAGCATATAGAGCTCAGGCGTCTACATCGTCCCAGGCTCATACCTCGCTAGAAAGGTGGTCGCCATAAGGCTCTGTGCTATGCGGAGGCAGGGGTGGACTATGGCCGAGGCCTTGGCCCTACTAGGGTCAAAGGCCTGAGGTAAACCCGTAATTCTGGCCCAAAAGGCGTGTGAATCGAAAGATGGGGGAGTGATGTGAGTGGGGGCATAGGCTCGGTCGGGCGCGGGGACAGCGGGCCACTGAAAGAATGCCCTAAGCATATCGAGAGTGATCTGACACTCTCGATCCATGAGTCTAAAGGAGCATCCCTCAGCGGTCCAGGCGATCGAGCTGAGTACCTCGAGTGTCGGACGGACGTAGGTGTCCGCCGACACGGAAAGAAAATCTCGCCAACCCACATTGTCGTACAACGTGAGCATCTCCTCAAGTACCCCCAGGCGGTCTAGGTCTGCTAAGTGAGCGAACCTGGAGGGTACTATCGGGCGCTGGGCGATACGCTCAAATCGGACGCGCTGTGTGTCGTCTCTGAACGTAATCCCCAGTGGCCCGACAACCGGAGCCGGTGGTGGCTGTGCGTGAATGGGGTCGGCTGGAAGTGGCTACGGATGGACGGGGTCGGCTGGAGGTGGCTGTGTGGGGTGAGGTGGTGAAGGCAGAGGGGATTCCTCCCTAGCGTGGGAGGGGCCGGACTCATCCGTCCGCTTCCGCTTGGCGGAAGCTCCCCGAGTGCGTGGCCGTGTACGGGGCGGCATGTGTGCCCCGAGTGCTCACCCAACTAATATAAAATGCGGCGTGCTAAAAAGATGGAACGAATGTACCTGAACAAGCCGCGAGAGCAAAACAGCGGGTAGGTGCGAAGACGCCGCCTCCACGAAGACAATAGCGCGTCCGAGAGCTCCCCTAAGCTCCCCCAAGATAGCATGCGCATCAAACAATGATATCAGCGTATAGAATTCAAAATACATGGGGGAGATGTGGTATAACAGATAAATAGAGAAATCGATTTGAGTTAGGGGCTCAATCGGTGCTCGGATCGTCAAAAATGGAGAGAAAATAGGATTTAACGTGAAATAGGGGTTACTGGAGCTTGGCCGACGACGAGGGAGGTTGCCGGCGGCAGGGGGTGGTGGCCGGAGCGGTCGCCGGCGGTGGCACAGCGAGCGGTGGCGACGGTGAGGTGAATCGGTGAGGGGATTGGTGATCGCAGCGGGCGGGAGCTGAAGCGGCTCGGGCTCGGGCGAAGGTTTGGGCGATTCGAAAGTCGCGCCGAGCCCGTTCGCTTATATAAGTGAAGTTACGACTCGGCCGAGTGACTAAGTCACTCGGCCGAGTGATCGTAACGAAAATGTTTTTAAAATTTTCTACCTCCGCTTACGACTCGGCCGAGTGGCTTTGCCACCCTCGGTCGAGTGGAAAAAGTCCATTCGGCCGAGTGGCACAAGCTACTCGGCAATTTTCGCCCTAGGAGGGTATCAGTTTCACTCGGCCGAGTGAAGAAGTATACTCGGCCGAGTGGCAGTTTATACTGAAATCACAAAAAAGACAGAGAGTTAGGTACAGCAGACTTCCCTCATTGGTGCGCCACTCGAGCGGACGGCTTTCTTTGCTCGACCGAGTGACTATGGTACTCGGCCGAGTGGGGCTCTGTTTTCTGCTTTGGTGCTCCGTTTTGGCTCTACTCTCTGTTTTTCTTCCTCCAGGTGGTTTCTTCCTCCTCCTAAGCCTCGAGCGCATTCCTAGAGCGCTCTTCTTTGCCTCGGTCATCCTCCTTATGATAGATATCCTTTTCTCCTCCTCCTGTCAAAGAAAATAGGACCTGTTGTCACAATTTTTCGGGAAAACGACTCAAAAACACTAATAAAGTCTAAAACAAAAATAAAAAATAAAATAGAAAAAATACGATAACCGTCGGGTTGCCTCCCGACACGCGCTCGTTTAAGGTCTTGAGCTCGACCCCTTTAAATTTTCAACTTAGCGCGGGATGTTGGGTGCATATGAGATGCACCAGTCGAATTTTCCGGGAAGACCGCTCGGATTTGGATCATTGTGGTGTGTGGTCTTCCTCAGCGCCCCTTCGTCATGGGCAATGTTGGGGGGTGGCTCCCCCAAGCGAGAGCTTGCTCCGGTCTTCGACCTTGCCGGTGACACCGATCGTCGTATCGGTGGAGCTTTCTTCAGAGTCCTCAACTTCGAGAGCTTGCAGAGCTCCCGTATTCTTGCGACATCAGCGTCGCTATCATCAATCGCCATGGAGATATCGGGGGAGTACTCCATCTTCTCTTCCTCGGCCAAATCTAGGCCTTCTTCGAAGCTATCTTCGTGGGGTGCGCTGATGGAATGGGGGATCGCCTCTTCGATGACCTCATCAAGGAGGTCCATGTAATCTAGCTCCTCATGATACGACATGTGCTTCATTGCCTTCGGTATATGGAGCTCCACTTCGATGTTGCCGACGTTCAAGGTAAGGGTCCCCTCCCGCACATCGACGATGACACCGGCGGTGGCGAGGAATGGGCGTCCAAGTATGAGTGATGTATCGCCCTCCTCCTTGACGTCCATTATCACGAAATCGCATGGGAAACATATGCCCCCCCGGAACTTGGAGTGGGATGTCCTCCGTGATCCCAACTGGTCTTGTAATCCTCCCGTCCGCTAGTTGAATCCGCATGTCGGTAGGCTTCAAATCCGTGCCGGTATTCAACTTCCGGAACATGGAGAGAGGCATGAGGCTAACACTAGCCCCCAAATCCACCAATACTTTTTGTAGGGGGACGCTGCCTAGAGTGCAAGGAATTCGGAAACTCCCTGGATTTTTAAACTTGGCGGGCTCCTTTTCCCTCTTTGTGAACCAAGTCCCTTCCTCCGCGAGCATTATCTTCTCCTTCCTCTTCCTTCCCGTAATTAAGTCCTTTAAGAACTTGGCGTAAGATGGGATTTCCACTATAGCGTCGAGGAAGGGGATATTGAGGCTCACCCCTCTCAAATACTCGAGAAACTTGGCTAGCCGTTTCTCCATCTTGGCTCTAGCTAGCCGTTGAGGGAAGGGCACCGGTGGCATAAATCGGCGCTCATCGATAAGCTCCTCCGTTCTAGATTTCACTTCTCCTTGCGACTCCTTTTCTTTTTCAACTTCAATTGTCGGCTCGCTCTCTTGTAGAATCTCCACCACGGGCTCCTTGACTTGAGTCATGGGGGGAGTGGTATCCTTCCCTCCTCTTGTAGTAACCGCAACGACCGCATTTATATGACCGGTGTTGCCCCGTGGATTCGGCTCGAGTTGAGCCGGTAATTGTTGATTGTTTTTATTGAGCAACGCAAGTTGCTCCCCAATTTGAGCGACGACGGTAATGAGAGAATCGTGTCCCGCCTTCAATGTTGCATTAATCTTTCTTTGTTCCGCCATAAACTCCTCCACCTTAGATTCAAAATCCGGACGTGGTTGAGCTTGCGGTGGGTTGGGATTTCTCCACCCTTGATTATACACGGGTGGCCTATAAGGTCCCACTTGTTGCCTCGACGGGAAGTTTTGTTGCGGTGGCCCCCTTGGTGGATAATTTGGTTGTGGTGGTGGAGCTCGAGCTTGAGGAGGTTGGTATTGCGGGGGGTTCAATGCACCATCATTATTAGCATATGAGAAACCTGGATGGTTTCTAGCGGCCGGATTGGCCCAATATCCAGAATTCCCCACGACGTATTGAATTTGCTCCAAAGCTCCTTCTCCTTGCTCTCCTCCTACATACATGGCTTGGGATTGGTCTTGCCAATCGCTCATATGATTTTTCGGTGTGGGTGTAGAAGGGGCTCCTTGAGGCTTGGTAATGAATTTCTCCAACCTCTCCACTACATTATGGAGAGAGTCAAACTTGCTAGAAAGCTCCGCCACGGCCTTGGTCTCATAGATGCTTGTGGGCTTCAAGGAGGATGAAGAATGTCCTCGCTCGTCCCCCCATTGTTGGTTGTTCGAGGCCATCTCCTCAAGCAAGGCCGTAGCTTCATCGGGAGTCTTCGACAAAATGGCTCCATTTGCCGTGGCATCAATAATCTGCTTCGTCCCCAGTCGGAGTCCATTGTAGAAACTGTGGACAAGCTCTCAATCCTCAATGGTATGATGGGGGCATTGATGTTGCAAGTCCTTGAAGAGCTCCCATGCTTCATAGAGAGTCTCCTGTGGTCCTTGCTTGAAGGACATGAGAGCACTTCTTATCTTCACCGTCTTGGAGGGCGGGTAAAACTTGTCGACGAAGGCACTCGCCAATTCATCCCAAGAGGTGAAGATTCCTTCAGCTTGCATCCTCAACCAATATAATGCCTTGTCCTTGAGTGTGAAAGGGAAGAGGCACAGTCTGATAGCATCCACGGAGACGCCTGACATTTGGAAGGTGGCACACTTTGATAGGAAGAGCTGGATGTGGTAATGAGGGTTTTCATGGGAGTTCCCATGAAAAGGATCTTGTTGCATAAGGACCACCAATCCGGTCTTCAACTCGAAATTTTTGTCGGCCGCCAACTCCGACATGGCTATGGACGAGGTCGTGGAAGAAGTCTTAGGCCGAAGCCTATCTCTTATGGAAATAATCCTTGCCATTCGTGCCGCCAATTCTTCGGGTGTCTCAGGATGGGTCATAAAATTTCCTTCCGTAACGGGTCTACTCTCCGCTCGGATCCTCCTCAATGTACGCTCGATCTTCGGATCGTATAGTATCTCTTCGGGGTTCGCCGAGGATCTCGTGTACATGCAAGGGAAAACATAGTTTCAAAGAAATAGTTAGCACAACGGAAGGGTAGAATAAAAATAGAAATAATAGAACAAAAAATAAAAATAGCTAGGTCGGTAGAATCAAACACTATTGCCTCCCCGGCAACGGCACCAAAAAACTTGATCGCGCCCCGGATACACGTCCGGAGCAGCGACACTGTAGTCTTACCACAAGAGCACGGTGTAGCGGCGAGCGGGTATCGAACACAGGGAGGCCTAATAACAGTGTCTTCTTCAATCACCTGGCTATATGAAAAGTCGAGAAATGTTCACAAATATGCGGTCACAGTCATTCAAATGTATAAAAGAAATAACAAATTAATAAAGACGCCTAGGGATAGGGAATCCCCGCTACTTGCCGTATCTCATCATTGTGACTCGTAGGTTTCACAATTGCTTGACTTGAAATTTGGGTGAACTAGTTGCAACTAAATGTAGAACCAAGCTCACGCTCTCGCGCTATTGCGGGTCTATAGCAAACCTAGGCTAGGGTCCAATCTCTTGCAAACCCTAACCTAGGCAAACTAGCGTGAAGAACAACATCATCGTTCGATCGTATCTTGAGCCCACTCTCGTGCAAACTCGAGCTACGACCTAGGTTGGGATAGTTCCTACCCGTCCAATCTCTTGCAAACGGGTATTGGTATAGAATTGCAATCGAAAACCCTAGATTCGGTCCAATCTCTTGCAAACCGATTCCGGAGAAATTCAATTGCAACCCAATTCGAATTTCTAGGGCTTCCTATCGAGTTGGGATCCAATCTTTTGCAAATCCCAATCGGTATGAATCCCTAGCTATTCGTATTATAGCATTCCAAACTAACCCTAATCAATCCTAGCAATAGTTTCACCAATTCATCACAATTTTGAAATTGGGTTCGTTGGGTTCATCCCTACGCCCTAAGACGATGAACTACTCACAATTCATAATCAAATTCAATAGAAATTCACAAGTAAAATGAATGGAATTCATAGCAATATTCAATAAATCAATAAAAATGGAGTTTTTGAGAGAAAGAGAGACAAACCAATGAAGAACAAGATAGCATCCAACAAAATATCACTTTTCTCTCCTTCCTAAAAGCTAAATCTAATTCCTAAAAAGTCAATCAAAAAAGGCTGCAAAAAGTTCTGAAAAAGCTCTCTAAACTAGGTTAAAAACTGGGGTTAAATACCCCCCAAAATCGACCAAAAAATCCTGACGAAAATGCCCATGCGCAGCCTCAAAATCGCAGTTTACGCTACAGGCAGCGCGGCTCACTCGGCCGAGTGACGAATGTCACTCGGCCGAGTGAGAGACCCTGACGGATTCCAGAGAGTTGGGGGTCTTGGGGGTTGTCTCCTCAGAGGTCACTCGGCCGAGTGACTTCTCTTCACTCGGCCGATGGGCGTTCTTCACTCGGGCGGACGGTCTTTCGTCACTCAGCCGAGTCGGTCACCGGGGCTGACTGACGGATTCCAGAGAGTTGGACATTTTTGATGCCGTCGTCTTGGTTCCACTCGGGCGAGGGGTGACTCGGTGCTCGGCCGAGTGGTATGTCGATGCTCGACCGAGTGCACGCTGATATTGGCTCTGTTGTGTGTCCGATCTGGCTAGCCGAGCGGGCTGTCTATACTCGGCCGAGTGACTCCTTCAATCGACCGAGTGGCATGCTGAAAATGCCCATTCTTCATGTTTTTGCCTCCTCGTCGCTCCTACGATGTTCTTTCTTCTTCCACTCCTCTCCAATCGCAAAATACCCCTCAAGAGAGTCGTCGGTGACACTCCGGAGTGGGTGCATCTCAGAATCACTCCAAATCGCTCCAAATCTCCTGAAATAAGACAAAAACAACAAATCGTGAAAAGCATCGCAATATTGTCGAATAAACGTAAAAAACACGATTTGAGAGATCTAAATGGCATGCAAACATGCAGAAAAAAGGTGTAAAATACGGAGTGATCACCGGTTGGGTGAGTTGTCACCCGATCGGTTGACTTTAGGTCGAAATTTGATGCTGAAAAAACGCTACAGGCGACCCGATCGGTTAAGAACTCAACCGATCGGTTCGATGCTCCACACATTTTCCCGAGAACTCAGAGTTTCTCACCCGGTCCCTCAACCGGTCTCGCATCTTGCCACCGGGTCGGTTGACAAATCACTGAAATTTTTCCGAGAGTTTCCCCAGGTCACCCGGTCTGTTCACCCGGTCTCTTCTTTCTCCACCCGATCGGTTCATTCGATGACAGACATGGTCGTTAGCTGATACATCCCAACCGATCGGGTGAGTTATCACCCGATCGGTTGGGGCCTTGTTTTCTGCAAAAACCCAAAAATCGCCTAAGTTCCACGACGGAAGTTGTTGCGGTTGGATTTATTTATAAAAATAGATAAAATAAAGTTAAGAAAAAGTCCTAAAAACGAAGGTAAAAGTTTAGAACATGGGTTGCCTCCCATGAAGCGCTTTTGTTTAACGTCATTTAGCTCGACGCCCGTTGATGATGTTCATGGTGGGCGATACGGGTGATGCCCAAAATCCGGCATCTCTTCAACTCCAGAGCTTGTGGCTATTGGTGTAGTCGGTGGCTGTAAAAAGATTTGCTCAACTACCCTCCCTTTGTCGACAGGATCCGGGGGCTTCTCCCTCAAATTGGCGTCTACCGCCATCTTTTTCAGGATCCGGACCTCATCGCCGGTGAGGTCCATAGGTTCTTTCTCTTTTCTCCTCGTAGGAGGAGACTTAGGAAATCCGGGAGGGATCACATGTTGCGCGACCGTCTCGTTAGCAACTTCATTCTTTGGGGAGTCAACTTGCTCTCCAAGGTCCCCCAAGCTATCGGGGGGATTCCTCGAGAGCACTTCCCAGGCACTTGTTTCAACAGCTTTATCTTCTTCATTCTCCAGCATATTGACAATAGGATCATCTGGGGGATTTTGATGCTTCATCGACAAGCCTAAGTCAAATTCGACTCTTTCTTGGCCCACATTGAGGGAAAGCTTCCCATTCTTCACGTCTATCAACACTCCGACGGTTGCCATAAAGGGTCGTCCAAGAATAATTGGGGTATGCTTATCTTCCAGCATGTCCATCACCACGAAATCAACCGGTACATGTACTCCTTTCACATCGACGGGGAGGTCGTCCACTACTCCCACCGGGTACTTGACTGAACGGTCAGCAAGTTGTAATGTCATGCCAGTGGGCTCTAAGTCTCCCATCCATATTCTCTTGTACAACGATAGGGGCATCAAGCTGACGCTCGCGCTAAGATCGACGAGCACCCTCTGGATTTGCACTTCCCCAATAGAGCAAGGGATGGAGAAACTTCCAGTGTCCTTGAGCTTGGGCGGATTTGCGCGCTGAATGAGTGTGTTGCACTCCACCGTTAACACGACCTTCTCTTTTCTAGATCCCCGTGTCACCAAGTCTTTCAGAAATTTGGCATATGAGGGGATTGTCTCTATGGCATCGAGGAAGGGGATTTGTAAGCTCAAATCTTTCACCATGTCAAAGAATTTGCCATACTTCTCATCGATTTTGGCTTTGGCAAGCCGTTGTGGGAAAGGCACAACGGGCTTGAAAACTCTTGGGTTCCCTTCCTCGTCCTTCTTCTTCTCCTCACTATGGACTCCCTCCGGAGTAGTTGGCTTGGGTGACGAAGCACCGTCGTCATTTAATTTCTCAGTTGGTCGTTCCACGACCAACGGTGCTTCCGGTCCTTTGGGGGGCTCTCTCGTAGGTATTTGAGTTCCGCTCCTCAAGACGATGGCGGACACGTTCTCATGCTCATGTGTGAGCGCCAAGGTCCGATTTACCCCCTAGGGTTCACCTCAGGCTGTGGCGGTAATAAATTCTGCGGTCTCTGAAGGTTCTCCACTTACAACCCCAGTTGGGTCACCTGATTAGTGAGGACTCTTTGTCCCATCTCCAGCTTCAGATTTATTTTCTCCTGATTGGCGATGTATTGAGTCAAGAGGGACTCAACCGGAGAAATGGCCCTCTGCTGGCCGTTTGCTGTTGGGTGGGCTGCTGATTCCTAGGAGCATACCGTTGATACTGTTGTGGGGGTTGTTACTGCTGAAATTGCTGCTGCTGAAACTGCTGCTGGGGCCTAGCCGGCTGATATGTCTGTTGTTGTTGTTGAGCCGGCTGTTGATAAGGTGCCCGATAACTAAGGTTCGGATGATTCTGGTTGTTGGGAGAGTAGGCCGGGTTTGAGTTGGTTCGTGGTGAAAATGGCGCATTCCCCGTAGGATTGTAAAATAATATGCTCGCCTGATCCAACGGTGGTGAAATGTCACCACCGTCGAACTCTCCAAAAACTTCGGATTCTACCACAGCAATCTGTTGTGAACCGGCGCCACCGGTGCCTACCATCAATGCAGAGATCTGGGTTGACAGCAAGTCAAACTTGCTCGAAAATTTGTCAACGTCTTCCACTCTATGGATGCCCCCAGATCTTGGTGTGGCTCTCTCGTCACACCACCGTTCATTGTTGGATGCCATATTTTCCAGAATCTGTCCGGCATCTTCTTCGCTTCTTGACATGAAGGACCCTCCAGCCGCGGTGTCCATGGAAGATTTTAAATCGTCCCTCAACCCATTATAAAACAGATTTATGATCTGCCACTTGGGGAGCTCATGGTGGGACATCTTCTCTGCATCTCCTTGTATCTTGTCCAAGCCTCATGCAAGGACTCGTGGCTGGCCTGGGAGAAGGAGGAGATCTCGCTCCTCAGCTTCATGGTCTTCCCCGGGGGAAAGAACTTTGTCAGGAAAGCATTTGAGAGCTTCTCCCAGGTGTTGAATGTATTCGGGTCCTTCCCCCTAAGCCACAGCTTGGCCTTATCTCGCAAGGAGAAGGGGAACAGCTTCAGTCGGATCGCCTCAGTTGTGACACCGTTTATCCAGAAGGTGTCACATTTCTCCAAGAAGGAGTCTAGATGCTCAATCAGGCTCTCCATGGGTGCACCCGAAAATTGATCCTGCTGGATCCACGTCACCAAAGATGGCTTAAGCTCGAAGCTTTGGGCCGTAATAGCTGGAGGACGGATGGCGGAGGTGGACTCGATGGAAGGCATCGAGTACTCCAACAGGGACTTGTGAGGCGGGGTGTTCTCCCCCATGGCTTCAGGATCCTCTCTTCTTCGCTTCTCGGCGGCCAAACGCCTTAGGGTGGCGTTTATCTCTGGATCAACGGGGATCAAGTCGTCAGACTTCTTGAACTCCTGCGCATGAAAAACAACAAACACCCGTGAAGCGAAAAGTGGGAAAGAAACAGATAAGATAAGAAATAAAAATAAAAATAAAAAATGAGAAAATAAAAAGGAAAAAGAAGAATGCGACAATTATCGCGAGGTAGGGATGAGAGCTAGACACGAGGGTTCATGAAATCCAAAAATAACAAGCACATTGCCTCCCCGGCAACGACGCCATAAACTTGACGTGCCCCCGGTTTGCAAGCCGCAAATGGCCGGGGACCCGGTGGAGGTTTAGATATTTGTAACCGCAAGCGCACGGTGTTGTAGTGTGGCTTGGGGGTCGAACATAGGGAGGCGAGGATGTGCTTGTGTCAAAGAGGATCAAAATCACACCGTGGGCGAGCTAGCCTAGATCGGATGATGGGTTGTCACGGTAAAGGAATGCAAGGTATAGACAATATGAAGGAAAAACCTGGGACTCTGGTTTCCACCCCAACGAGCGACTCTCGCCGATACGGCCTACGGGTAGGATGGCGAACGAAATTAGGGTCTAATGGTGAGACGTTGCCTCTAAAAGTGGTACCGACATCCCATGGGCCCGATTTTCCGGTCGGTGCCCAAGATGATACGCCGGACTTCCCGGGTTCGATCAGTGGGCACTCCTGTGTCCATTAACACTGATCGACTCCAGGAGCACTAAGCTCGCAACGATAACTCCCAACGTCTCATCCTGCCGCTCCCGCACGCTAGGATTCGGCGTCTACGCTAAGGGCGTGAGCTATGGCTAGGGAGTCAACCGCCAAGTTTATTCCCCCTTAACCCAACGGTCAAAGGCGGTCTTTTTCCCGCCGATGACAATAAAACACCCTACGTAACCGTTAGATTCCTAATCCCTATCGATTTCCTAACCCTATGGACGGATCGGGAAGAGCCCCCGAAGAGGTTTCCGCCAAAATCCCGGATTTGGGAACTACTCACAAATATTCATTAAAAAGCAATCTAAATGAAAATGGACCGTGAAAATCATAATCAGACAAAAGAAATGCAATGGTAGTAAAGCAATCAAGATAATACTAAAGTTTTACAAAGATCCGAAAACGTACCAAAACTGGAAAATTACAGCCGTCACAAAATGAAGAAAACAATAAAAAATAACCAACTCCCGAATCTGGAAAACCTAGGGTTCTATTTATAGAAAATGACATCACCCGATCGGTTGACAAGTCACCCGATCGGGTGAATCGCTTCAAAAAATTACATCGCAATGCGGGGGTTTCACCCGGTCAGTATGAAGCGGTCGGTTGGAACTTGGTGCGGTCGGTTGGATCTTGGTGCCGATCGGTTGGATCTTGGTGCGGACCGGGTGAGGAGACCGGTTGGATCTTCGAGTCTTGGCTGTTGAAATTCAGCTACAGGTAAACCGATCGGGTGAAGGTCACCCGATCGGTTGGCAATCAGCTTCGAATTTCCAGAGACTTTGAGATTTTGACACGGTCACTGAACCGACCGGGTGACTTCTCGTGAGCTCCAAACTGCGCCCGGGTGGTGCACGCGTGCATCACCTTATCGGTTGGAGATGACCAACCGATCGGGTGAGGGGCTGAAAGATGCAAACTTCGTCGTTTGACCCCCTGGATCACGCGTGACTCCTCCCGTTGCTCCGGGGACACATGATATCATCGTTTTATGCCCCAAATGCCAGTAAACTCCTGCAAAACACGGAAATCACGGAAAAGTGAAAGAAAACAAGAAAACACAAGAAAACACGAGAAAACGAATATAAGACGGCGTAAAATACGGAAAAACACGGAAGAAAACGTGCGTAAATATATGAAATATAAACGCACGTCACATATTTGATATCATGGTTTCAGGATAATCGTTCTACAAAAGGAATAGATTGTCATATGCGTTGAAAAAGGAGCAATTGTTGTTTCTTGGACCATAAAGGTCGTCTAACTTTTTTTTTGGGCGAATGGCATCATCTTGATTCCGAAGCAATTAGTAATATGTATAACGATATTGTATTAGGTGGTAATACATGAGTGTACAAGTTATGGAAAACTTATCTATGGTAAAATAGTCCAGGTTGTACTGAAGAGAACAGACTTGACAAGTCACATTAAGAGAGGGCTTTTGACCTTTCGTATTATGAGTCGAAAGACACTTATAAGTCTTGTCTCAAAAGTATGATATCCAAGCTCCTTCTGTAAAACAGTGCGAGAACGAGTTGGAGAACTCATGGTCTCGTACATACGAATGTACCCGAACCCAAGTCTAAATTAGCCTATATGTGAATTATTATTTTATTACAACACGTGTTCTTGATAAAACAAAATTCTGATGAAATAGAGAACACAATGATACAAGTATTTGAGCTACTTCAATCAGATCGAAGAGTCGAATACTTAGCTAAATAATTCTTGCATAATTAAAAGAAAATGTGATTTTCTCTCAGGTCAAGTCTCTTAACACATCGGTGTATTGGAGAGCATGAATCATACTTGGTTGGACATGCTGCGATGCATGGCAAGTGACTCTGAGTTACAGTCCTCCCTCCAGGTTATGTCCCAGATAGTAATGCCCAGGTTTTTGATAATGTTCTGTGAGGACCTTATCAATATGATATTTCTCAAATTAATGGTTAGGAAGTTAAAGGATTACTCGAGCCTCGTGAGACAAAGGAGTCAAGTAAAACGTCAAATTTGATGATGGCCAAGTCTACTTCCAAGAATCCATTCAGAGTAAGGACTCTGATAAATTGCTTGATGCAATCAGAAAAGGGTCAGTGCATGTAAATAAAGTATGGACTTTAGTTCACGTGCCCAAGGAAAGTGGTTCCTTTGGCTGTAAGTGAATCTTCGAGACAGAAGATTAGTGCAAATGGAAAATAGTGAAGTACATATTATGCTGGTTGAGAACGGTTATCATCAAAACTCCTATAAACAGATTGTGATGAAATTTTCTCGCCAACAGTTGTGTACAGATCTATTCGAATCAGACTCGATGTAAATGCTCATGATGACAACGAAACTGGAATATATAGGTTTTCTAAATATGATTTAGAAGAACAAACTTATAGAATTTTAAAGGTCAGTGAGAGCAAATAAAGGGCATGCGAGACATCAAGGAGCTGGAACATTTGTTTTGACAAAGTGGTCAAAGAGTTTGACACTTTATCAGAAACAATTATGACTCATCCTGATAACCAGTGACTATTTTGGATTATGCTCGTAGAGGACGAGAATCTGGATGAGATCCAGGAAAGACAAATTTTTTGGATTCCAAGAGTACTAAGGAACGATTTGGATGAGATTCAAATTTGTGATCAAGCAGAAACATAGAACCCCATAAGTCTGTACAACAGACGGTTTAGCAGATCCACTTACGAAGGCTTACCACATGAAGTCTAGAAAAAACTTATGTGTAAATACAATATGAGATATCTGGATAAACAGGCCTGTGTGTAAGTGGGAGATGTTGAGAGATGTGTATGCCCTCGAGGCAATTCATCCATGTGTATGTACACAAACATCTTGTTCGAAATAACAGTAAACTGTTTGGTAAGAATTTACCTAAGTTAATAATAATGTAGTCTTCATTAGAACTTAGGTATAGTCCCGAGACTTAATGCGAGGTCAAGTATGTATCAAGATGGAGATCTCGATCATGGAGAAGTATTTGACCAATTGTAGCATAGATCTAAAAACGTTCGTGGTCGTAGATGTTTCAAGAAAAGGATATCGACACATCGGATAGACCATTGGTATGGTGACGATGATCTCATGGTCATTTTACTTGGAAAAGTCGAAGATGAGACACAGATGCTCATTGTAGAATGAGTTCACTGAATGAACCAACGAGAGTTACCATATGGTTAATATTGACCAATCTGTCAATGATAACTCTTAGTGATGATAGGCAAGTTGGTCTTTTGGCTTGAGGTTATTGTACAAACCTGTGCATGAATGGTGTCACTTAGATCACTGATCTAGTCTCGGAAAAGCTCATTGAAAGGCCATTGGTTGGGTAACACTTGAAACGTGCGAGGATAGTAATGACTAAGAGAGGATTCATCTCTCCCATCAATGGGGAGTTAGTGTCGTAGTGTTTGTTCGATCTTTAGTGAAAACTCTGGCCAGAGTATGTTGGAAGAAGTCCAATATTATTTGACTAAAAATCGATGGAGACTAACCAAGTTCAAGCTAGTAGGGTTGACAGTTGACTATACCCTAGGCTTGACTAAGCGGCATAGTTTTGACGAAGAGACTAAAACTACGGTATTCATCACGGACACTGTCAAGGTGGTCCTGACAATACTCATGTCAATGAGTTAACCACATTAGTATGATACCAAAACAGGGACAACACATGTGCTCGTATGTCACTGCCGTCTGGGGTTTCGAGCCCCACCTGTAGTAGGATCAAGCTGTATGGTCTCATACAGAGCGAGACCTTCATCAAGTAATATCTAGAAATTATGGAGAAAATGCATTTGATGCAGGAGACAGAAAACTGCAAAAAATTTGCAGTTAGCTTCTAGACTCGGGATAAATGATCCTGAGTGCAAGTGAGAGATGTTGAGGGATGCGTGCCCTCAGTTCATTTGTATTTGATGCAAATGGGTTTTAATATTAAATGTGGGAAGTTTGCATATGATACAAAAGAGAATTAAATATGTCGTAAAATATTTACGAGTGTATTTAATATAATAAACACGAAGAAAGGGTTGCCTGGATGACAGGACCGTCTCGGTCTAAACGCATATTCAAACGGCGTCCAAAACGGACTCCAAACCTAAAAGTTAAGGCCAAAACAGCCCAATAAGCCAATTAAAGGCATTGTGGGTCGAGGCCCGCACCCGCAGGAGCTCAACCCACTGGTCGCTCGGCCTGCAAGGTGGGCATGCAACCGTGCTCGCTATGGCGGGTGCACGCCTGTGCTTGCCAGTTGGTGCCCGATGCTTCATGCGTGTGGGGCCTGCCCGCGTGATATGCATGCGCCCGTTGGGCACGTGCAAGGCATGTTCCCAGCTACGCTAGGCACGTGCCTTGCACACACACCAGTGGAAGCTGCGTGTGGGGCCCACCCGGTAGGCCCCACATAGGGTTTCGAACCCTTGTAGCTTTTGCTATTGAGTTTTGCGAAAATGCATGGTTTTTGGGCTATATTTGGACACTTATTTGAAGGGTCAAACAGACTCGGTATGAAGTGCCGTTTTTTCCCTGCATGTTCACCGTTCCACCCTCTTCGCAACGATGTAAGACATCGTTCTTGGAGCTCAACGGGGAAGGAGGAAAAATTCACTAAAGATTGGTCTTTGTGTACGGCCAACTTTAATTGATTTTTTCACTCCAATTTTTAGTCCCGTATCGGATATGAAGAAAGTGGAGGGGTCAGCCGACTATATAAATAGAGGCCAACCCCCTTCCTTGAAACTCGTCCCAAGCTATAGATCTAAGTAGCTACATTAAACGTGAGCAAACCCGGATTTGAGCTTAAAGAAAATATTAAATCTTTCTCCCTAAATTCTTCATTGCTCCTGATCGGGCTCTAGCAAAGCCACAAAGGAGTTCGGATTGGATCCAAAGTCTTGACGGAAAAGCCACAAGGTGAAACTTTCTTCGGTATGTGGTTGGCTCAGCGACACGGGTGTTACTTGCCTCAGAACGCGATGCGGTTCGGCAATCGGTTTGGTTCGAGACGCGGTGCGGCTCGAAATGCGACTCGGCTTGGGAGAAGCGGCGCATGGCCAAAGAAAGTTGCTAAAAACGACGCTTCGTAATCTGCAGAAAAGAAGTGAAAGGTATGTAGTTTATCAATTCATGCGTTTATAATTGAAACTATTAGATAGATCTATCTTAAAGGGTTGGTCGGACGCAACCCCGGGATAGTAAAGATCTTGGCTCAGGTTTGTTCTCTTTAGGGCTTGATTAAAAATAGTTTTAAATTTGTTTTTATGCTGCTTGTTTGATCTCGTCGTCCGTCCGACCTAGGCTGGACGTCGATTTTATAGTCCTAAGGGCCTAGAAAACCCTACACACAGGATGCAGTGCACACCTGTAACCGACAAAATGAGCGAGAAGAGTGGGTGTCGGTGGTTATCGTCGGCAGGCGACGTGACCCATGCACAACCAAAATGATAGAGAAGTACGGGTGTGTGTGGGGCATCGTCGGGTGTAAAGGGGGAAAATCAGTCATTAAAGTGCAAAACACACATGGAGTTAGCGGGAAAAAAGACAGATGGCAAACATGTAAATATATGAGGGGCAAACCCAAATTATGAAAACGTAATGGCAAGCGTGCAAATAATGGAAATGAGTGGGGATTTTGTTTGGGTTCTACACAACCTCACCCCAAACCCCACACCAAACTCTCACCCTCTACCAAGTGATGCCCACCATGCCCATGTGGCACAAGCTAGGCCACCCCTTTGTCTTTGTGGGACGAAGGTGACGGCCACCTTTTGTCCCATGGGAACATGTATGTTTGTCTCCCTCCCTCATTTGTATAATAGATTTTTACTCTTTTACTAATAAAATAGTTTAAATTTAAAATATTAAAATATCTATTATACAAGAGGGATGTTTGATGACTAGGACAAACCCAGTTGGCACATTTTGTCCTATGTGGCAAGTCGAAAAATTTGCCACCTCATCCCCCCACATGTGGTGTGAGGGTGTGGGTGCACTTTGGGGTGGGAGGTTTTTGTGGTGCCCAAACAAAAGCCACCACTCCCCTCACCCCTCCCTCAATTACATACTTGCCATCCCTTTTCACAAAACCAAAGAAAACCCTTCCTCTTTTTAATATTTGCATGGTTGCCACATCCCTTTTATACTTTGCCCCCAGGGTTTTTTCTTTTATGCCCCTGCTTTTCACATTTTTACCCATGGACACTACCCACACACCCCCCCTTTTTTCACTTTGGCGCTTTCTTCTCTTCGTGTTTTTTCCCGGTCCCCTGCACCTTGTGCACCGATAATTTCTAGTCTATTATATAATTGAGGGCATTTGTCCAGTCACAAGTTGACTGGGACAACGATTGGCCAGGGATGCTCCACTTCTTCTCAGTGGGGCCCAGTGGGGGAGTGGAAGGGGTTTTGGGCTTGGTTTTGGGTGGGTTTTTGGGGAGGTGGTTTGGTGTGGGGTTTTTTACAGTTCGATCCCTGCTTTTCATCTTTTTACGTCCCGATTCTCCTCACACATATACCCACAATTTTTTTCACTTTAGACCATATTTCTTTCCGCATTTGCGGTCGGGCGACGATTGTCTCTGTGTCCTCCGGGCAGTGGCAATTTCTAGTACATCTATATTTTAAAGGTGTTTACATGTTTTTTGTTTGAAATATATACATTTGTATAAATAGTCTAACCAATCTACAGTTCAATTTAAAATTTGAACGTTTATATTTAACCCAATTAAATTTGGATTTAACCCTATTAAATTGGTTGACCTAAGTAATTGTACAAACATATAAACACACAAGTTATGACCGGTTTAACTTTGTGTCCAGCGTTGACTTGTTGATTTTACGGGTGAAGTATGTGTCAATGTTTATAGATCGATACGAATTCGGCATGCCCGTGATCGGCCCGACTCGGCCAACATGTATGGCTCAATATTGATGATGTCGTCTTTTTCTTTGAGGGTTTAGTTAAAAAGGGACTGTTAAAATGTAATTCAGGAGTTTATATAAAACATAATTCGGTGGTTTATTAAAAATGAACAGTTGAAATAAAGTTTTAAATATTATTAATTCATGCAAAATTGTGCTTTTCTAAATAAAATGGCAAAAATCGCATGCGTCGATTTCGAAATTCTGAATGCATCAGGGAAGAATTATTTAAGCTGGAAGCTGAATGTCAAATCCACCTATGAGCTCAATCCCTTCTAGCCATAATAACAAGCAGGCGACAGACATTGGAAAAGCGAAAGCCATTATATACATTCGTCGCCACGTGGATAAGAGCCTAACGATGAATACCTTACAGTCGAAGATCCACTAGAGCAGTGGACTACCCTTGAGGATAGGTATAAACATTAGAAATATGTTATACTCCTAAGGGCACGTTATGAGTGGGAGAACCTGAGACATCAGGACTTTAAGTCTATCGCTGAGTACAACAAAGCCATGTTAATCATCACCTCACGCCTTAAGTTGTGTGGTGAAGAAGTTTCAGATGATCGCATGCTGGAAACGACTTACATATCTTTCCATGAAAAAGAAGCGATATTGATGCAACAATATCGTGAACGGAATTTTACTAAGTATTCTGAGCTGATGTCATGCTTGCTAAGGGTTGAACAGAACAGAGAGCTTCTACTAGCCACTCATAACGTACACCCCACTGGCACGGCCCCCAACCAGAAGCTCACAATGCATCTTCTTCCAATAAGAAAAAAATAATAAAAGGAAAGGAAAATTCTATAATGGGGCAAAAAGTTTTACACTTATAAACCATACGTGCACGGGTGTCATCGTAGCGCTAACGGGTCGTTTGAAGGGATGTTGGGTAATCGAGTACTATCTCCATCCTATGCCGTAGTTAGCTACGTAAGGATATAGGGAGTATGTATAGAATAGGGAGAAACAAATAGAATGAAAAGGAATCTAGAGCTAAATTTCACCCAATTGGGGATTGGACACGAATTGACTTGGGTTGATCGATTGTTGAACTAATGGGATAGAGATAGTTCATCTAATCTAAGGGTATTCTCTCACCTTCCACTCTCGCGGTGCATGATGAAATATCCCCTTATATTAACCATATCCCTTACTCTCGCATCGCATGATAGGACTACCTAACCCGTATCGATACCGATGCTAATCGTGCATCGATATGCGTTAGATGCATTACGTCCGACGAAATCCCCAATCTTTCTCCATTCCACTCTCATGGATTTGGATTTGGATCTATGTTAGGAGGGCTCTAAATCGAATACTGATGGTAATCGTGCATTCGATTGCATCGATCAATGTATTTGAAAACCTTAGATTATTCGTGACGCTAATCGTGAATTAATCTAATTACCCACAAAGAAGAATTCAATCTACATTGATACTGATCATCCTAACATATCTCTAATCATAATTCATTCAACAAAAAACCAAAACGCATCAATACATGCTCAAATCCACAAATAGGGCTACACCATTGCCTTAGATCAAAATCTACTCACTACACATGTATAGAATCACAGAGATTAACAAAGATACAATTAAGAGATAGAAAAACATATAGAAATTATCAAAAAAAGAAGGGGAAACTTATCTTGATGGTTGCAATACAAAGATATGAATATTACAAGCTTGCACCAATCAAAGAACGCCTCCAAAAACCTAATCTAACCTACCCCTACTCCTAAAACTATGAAAAAAAATATGAAAAAGAGGACGAAAACGCCTCCAAGGGTCGGCCCCCCTTCAAAACAGTGCACAAAACCCTTAAATAGCACATGGAAAACCCTAATGGGTCAAGAAAAACCTGACCGATGCGGCCCCGTGGAGTAATCCATGCGGTCACGTCAGAATTCCAACATCGCAGCCTAGTCTTTTAGAAAATGTATAAAATCGCTCCGACCTCAGAAAAATACAAATAAATATACTTTGGAATTAGGATGAGATGCTCTTTGAAGAAAAACTAAAGAGAAGTGAAGAAAACCACGGAGGTGTGAGCAAATCTTCAATCTTTGCAAGGCTTGTGTGCTTTCTTGTGATATCTCCTCCACGCGGTCGTGTGGGGTAGCCACACAGCCGCGTGGCTCCTCTTTTCATATCCCTGGGAATGTGGTCGATGCAGTCACATCAATAAAGTCACGCACCTATTTTGTTCAGAGAGAAATTTGTGCCAATATTTCCAGAGAATTGGTCGTTCTAACACGATCGCGTCGCTCCAGTGAAATGACAGTGTGAGCTCGATCTTCCCAACTTCAAAATCCTTCTCCTTGGCTCATTTGACGCGGTCATTCGTGACACCTTCATATGACCACATCGTGTTACAATTTCTGCTCCTTGGGTCTTGATTCACGCTGTCGTGTGGGTTGTCTCACACGACAGTGTAGGTCCTGTTTTAGCTCTATCTCCATGTAATCTTCTTCTTTTGATCATGTTTCTTTGCGAAGTCTATTTATTTTAATTATTTGCCTCCATTTACCTCTTTTAAGCTTGATTTAAACCTGAAACATATATAAACACCCAAAGAGTGTAAAAGAACAAAATTGGGGTAAAGTGGTGTATAAAATGTAGGTATGTGTGATATAATGCATATATAAACCCGCACTAAAAATGTGTAAAATAACCACTCATCCAAATCCCACAAGATAAACTCTTTCTCGTCCTCGAGAAAGACAAAGAAAGAGAGTAGAGTGGGGTATGCATGCATGGGATAAATAAAATCAAGAATCTCACAATGCGAAGCATATATACATGGAGAATGAAAAATTTCAGATTATGGAATTGAATAGCATGTCAATCTCAATATATCTACCAATACATAACTTAGAGCATTATCTCTGATATAAATCAGCATGCAATATACATTATCACAACTATGCTCCAATCTCAAAATGTTTCCTCCATCCTGTGCAGGTTATTTAGAATGGGAATCGAAATCATACAATGATCGATGAAGAATTAGTATTGTAAAATGGATCATAAATCCATTAGGGAGATGGTGTTTACGACACACTATCTTTCCATGATTCATGAGATTGATAACTTCGTTCATGTTCTTATTTTCACTATTTTTGGGATTATACTTGGTTTGTCTAAGGAACATTGGGTCGATGACTCACAGGTCAGACGACCTTAGGGCAACATGCCAAGAGGGACCCTTCGGACCTACTAGCTTAAACCAATAAACTCCTTCCCTTTTTTTGAATGTACTCTCCCAAGCTAAACCTTTCAGCGTAAGTCCCCGATACTTCCTAAGGCATGGGGAACCACCTACTCAGTGTCGCTGGGAGAATGGTGCATTTATTTTTTTATTCAAATTTTTTCTTCTTCTTCTTTTCTTTTCTTTTCCTTTTTTCGAATCATGAACAAGCTAAACAATATCACTCCTCCGTACTGGATAGGTATGTCGTTAACCCAAATCATATTAGATTACTAACCCTTATTCTCAACTAAAGACTCCAAGATACATGCATAACATGGATTCTCAATACAAAACATAACCTAAGCATGTTTCGAGTACTTTTGTTTTAGGGATTACGAGCATAAACACAATTAGCATATGGCAATGAGATCTAATACTAAAGATATCCCCTAAGCATATATCATGGTAAACAATGAAAAATTGAACGAATAAAGCATAAATCTGAAAAAATTCATAAAAACATCCATGCATAAAAGGACGTAGCGTGGTGGGATTCTCAGTAAGAAATATGCACAAATGATGCACAAAGTGCACCTCCCACAAGCTAGAATCAAGCATTTTCCTCAATGCTAAAGAGTGGAAATGTGGGGATGAAAGCCTTGCATGCATAAAAATACCTCCCCCATGCTAGCATATAAGCATATCCCAAAATGAAAATGAAATGAAAGCGAGGGTACAAATGTGGGGTGTGTGGGTGTTTGGAGTCATATAAATGTGTAACGGTCACCCCCGTCCGTACGTATTTTTAGCATGCGTAGTTGTTTTGTGTGCGCATTTTCACATTTGATTTTTGTTACGGCTTTGCATAGTTCAGACGCGCGACCGGACCACGTTATCACGATCCTCTCGGAGGCGCGATCGCTGCGGCACCTTCTTTGTAATTATTGGGAGATCGAGGGACCTTTTCGGCTTACCTCATTATAAACTTTTAACTTATTTTTTTAAAACTTTTATTAGGAGGGACCAATTATATTTTACATATATGCTATAGTAAATGCCAGAAACATTATACATGCTAGTCCTGTGCGTTAGTTTTCAATCCAACTCATAACTTATTATTTACTTAACCCCTAAATTTTTGGTTAGAAATCCTAACGGAGCTGCCACTACACTGTTAATTTGTTATTATTATTTTTACTACCAAATCAAATCTGGGTAAAAATCTTAAAACGGTTAACTTCGTAACCTATTCAAATCACATCCCAACCACTCCCCCACGTTACCTCTAACTCCTCCCTACGAATAGACTTCACGTGCTCATCTCCTATTTTTAAACACCTAAACAATTGAACACACAGAACCCAGGCCTTTGTTACGTGCACCTCAGCCTCCACATTAAACCCATCTCATTTTTCTCAAACATCAAACTCTCTCTCCTGGGTTTTTGTTTCATGCTGCAACCCCAAGAGCCCTACTTCTGTAAGCTCTTACGCAACCCATCTCCAAGCCATTTTCGTGTTTCTCCTGTTCACAAACCCATACAACTATTAACTCTACCCCACTCACATCCGTGCCCTAGCCCATCCACGCCGACGGCCAGATCCCCCTCCACGCACGCGTGCAACCAGACGGCAAGCACATCTTCCGGCCATCCCTCTCCATGTGCGTGACTCCCCAGGCGATTGCGCCCTCTGACTACACCGCGCAGACCTCCTCTTCGTCTCCGACGCCGACGACCCGACACCCCGCCCAGCGCCATCTTCCATCTTCTCCTCGGCACCCGAAGCAAACCGTCGTCACACTCGCCATCTCGCCACCGCCTCACGCCGGCCTCCCCTCTCAGATCCCGTCGCCACTCTCCGGCCAGCGCCGACCCATCTGCAACCCTCCGTCCCTGCGACAACACGAGGCAAAAAGGATAGAATACGTTAAGGTAAGTCCAGATTTTATATGTTATATAAGCTTTGCTATGAAAGCTGGTGGCAGAGCTTTATATTTACTTTATATAGCTTTCCCTATAGCATTAATATTACTTTACATGTAGACAGTACCTCTACTGAGCCTATACAATTGATTAAAACCTATTGGTTATGAGATGTCACTTGTGTGAGTGCTTATATTAGCATCATGGTTAGTTTATTTATTTCTGTTGGTTGTTTCTCTTTATGAATGAGAACGGTAAC
The DNA here is from genome assembly GCA_030789695.1 of Scilla litardierei. Lineage (NCBI taxonomy): Eukaryota > Viridiplantae > Streptophyta > Magnoliopsida > Asparagales > Asparagaceae > Scilla > Scilla litardierei. The sequence goes on from CM061139.1 coordinate 83,799,264, forward strand.
TTTTGCTAATGGATGATGTCTTATATAATAAGTGCCCTGATTTATTTGACTGCCAAGCAAACAGAACCCTAAGTTAATTATTAAAAACTTACGAGGGATGACTGTACTGCGATGTGGTGATTTAGACAAGATGTGAACAGTCTATTTAATGAGTGAACAAATAATGGTAAGAGTGCACAGTGTACTAGTCTATTTTCTTTGTACATAGATATATGTAAAAGTAGGTTGTTATAACTACAAACTGTACATTGATATGAAGATAATATCATGAGTGTAATCTAATGCAGACTGCTTACGCACATATGTTACTATGAGAGTAAGTTTTAATTAATGAGTAGACTTAAATAGAAGCAGAATCTATGTTTTTTTTATAAATAGTGTTCTATAAAGCTAGGTCTGATATTATTTTATTAAGTATAAACTTTGAACTTAATATCATGAACCTATGACGCAGATAAATCCACGCTACCGCAGTCAAGTAACTGGAGCCGCGACGTGATCCGTGGCTGTTCTCAGATTCGACGCCAGATTTACGCGTGACCATCGCAGTAGGTTGGTGACCTTTACTCGTAGCAACCCAAACCGTACGACATTGATAACATAATTAAAATCGACAACTTAAATAACTAAATTTACTTTTACTCACCATTAAACCGTTGTAACATCTAGGATCGACGATCGGACTATTTTGACTGTGCACATAGGATAGAATCGTCGTAGGGAACTGTAGAACAGATTTGCTCACTAAAACTAGTGTTTTGGGACTGTTAGGATAGCCACGCTTAACTTAGAAACTTACCATAATAGGATTGATGAAAAAGCGCGATCTGACATCACCGTCGCCGTGATCCTTTTTCAGACGGACTACCGCGGATGCGACGACTGGACGAGACGCCCCGGACGGACGACACACTCGCCACCGCAGGCAAGTGTACCCACTTGCGTTTTTGACCGTGTTTTGGTCTTAGTTTGCTAGAACTGTTAGACTGTGAATGTATAGAACCGGACGTGAAATGATAGCGTCTGGGACGACTCCTGACGGCTCAGACTTGACGACGAAGTCTGAGCCTGACAACAACAACTTTTGATGCTGTAGGGCTATCATGTGTGTGCGTGTGTGTGGACACCCTAGAATAACCCTTCCTGTCGTGTCACGTCACGTCCCGTCTTGCACAGCCCGCTGGGCAATAGGGCACTCGCCGAGTGATCCCTTGTACTGATTCACAGCCTGCGGGCAATAGGGCACTCTCCAAGTTAGAGAGAGTGATCCCTTGTACTGATACACAGCCTGAGGGCAATAGGGCACTCTCCAAGCTAGAGAGAGTGATCCCTTGTACTGATTCTCAGCATGCGGGCAATAGGGCACTCGCCAAGCTAGAGCGAGTGATCCCTTGTACTGGTGTCATGTCATGTCTTGTCTTGTCTTGGGTTTTGGGGTTGGGTTGAGCGTGCGCACGGCAAGAGGGTCTGATCCCCCTCGAACCGTAAGGCGTGAACCCTTTCGTGTCTCACTTGTCTTGTCCTGCCTTGTTTCCGTCACGTCACGTCTTGTCTTGACACCTGTAGGTTAGTCCCGTAGTTGGTAGCACACGCTACGACTACTACTTGTCCCGTTTTACTTTCCTGTTGCGTTACTTCATGTCGTGTTACTCTGTTATAACCACATCATGCTAATCAACCAGTAAACTCTTGTGTAAAAGAACCTCAGCATGCTAATCAACCAGTAAACCGTTGTTTAAAGTTCGGTGCACTTGCAGTAAAGTCTAACCCTTCTTGTAGACTTTACCTGACGTACAGTTCCTTTCTCTTGGGTGCTGTACGTCAGGTGTTGAGCCAGAGTTCGAGGACGAGGCAGACTCACTGGAGTACGTGGAGCCGAGGACGTCGTCATCAGAGTTCGTGCCTGACGAGGATCAGACCTTGAGGTCTTTTAGTCACCACTTTCAGAGGTAGCTACTTTTAGGTTTGTCTATAAATCCTTTGTTGCCATGCTTAGGTTTCTCTTAGACTTTGTACTTGTTGGATAACATATCTCTAATTTAATGAATGCAATATCTTTTCCGTACTTTTGTTGTTTCGAACTTTAAAAATGCAAGAACCTGAAAATCTTTTAAAATGGTACCTCTACAGACGCTTATTGGGTCCGAGCTTCTAAAGCTCTGGCCTAAGCGGGCCTCGTCACGTTTCGCTTCCGTCCATTTTGGGAAGCGGGGCGTGACAGGTTTTAGTGGTGGCCCATGCAGGTCTTGCAAAAGTTCGGAACAATAAAAGTTCCGCATTCATTTAATATCCATGTACAAGTCTAAATTAGGTTTCCCAGTCCTAGACAGTAGGAAGACTTAGATAGACACCCAGGTTTGATAGTTAGACGCCTTGGTTAAGATTTAGCCGTACCCGTCTTAGGATACCTTAGTAGCCTCACCCTCCCTAGCTCTGACCAAATTAGATTTCTAGAGTCCTTCTTTTAGTTTAGTCGCTCGCCCAGCTCCATCGACTTCGGACCTAGCAGAACATAACCTTGATTCTCTTAGGAAACTTTCCCCTTAGATTCTGATTTTAGTTTAGCCCATTAGGAAGTCTTACAGATAAGTTATCCTGATCCTTGAACGACCCGATAATTAGAATCCCTGATTTCTAGCATCATTCAGATCATTACCCTTCCGTGTCATTGACCGTAGGATTCCACCGTGGCTTTTCATGGTTCATCTCCTAGTCACATTTACGTTTGGATCTTTCGATTCTTTTCCTTACCCTTGAACCACGTGATCCGTTCGTCGATTAGTCGCCAATCGTTGAAACTTTTTCTTTCAGCCTCCCGATCTTTCTAAAGAATTTTTCAATATTATATTTTCGAATTCCTTCCCCAGTTTCAATTCCTTGATGAACTAAGATTTCCTACCATTCGGTTAACTCGAATGCATTCTTTGAATTTCAAAATTTCTCATCGAAAATCTTTAATTACCGTCTTACAATCACATTCTTGCCCTTGACTCACGTGATCGCTTCATGACACTTATCGATAATTCTTCAAAATCCATCCGTTGCGAATCCTTCTTTCTTTGAAAGTGTTTTCGAAATTCATTAAATTCTTCGCTTGGTTTAATTTCTTCGAAAAATCTTTCTTATATATTTAAAATTTCTTGCTTTTCGGTTAAAATTTCTCCTTGGATTATAAAACTTCCTTACTTATAAATTTTCAAGTTATTATCTAGTAATTATTTCTAACCGGTATCTTCCGTATTTTAGTTTTCAAAACCTTGTTATCATTTTGATAAATCAGCATATATATTATTCTTTTCTAGACTACAAAATTTATTTCTAACCACTTACCCTACATACTTTTAAAATATTTTCCTAAACTAAAGGGGACTTCAAATTTTTATAAATATCAATTCTATGTTCATCGTGATCACATTTCAAAAAAAAAAAAAATCTTTGTATAACTTATTTATTTATTTATTTGTTTTTCATTTGCAAAAAAAAAACAATCGCTACCTCATCCTACTTTTCTTCATCTAACTCTTTTCCAAATCATAATGATCTGCTCACTTTTCCCTACATATTTTTATAATTATAAAAGTATATGATATCATATTTTACATATAATTCTCCTTCCATCTATCTAATTATTTTGAGAAGTATTTTTGTCACATCCAACCAACTATCTCCTTATCCCGCCTTATTTGAACCCGTTCCTTCCGATTCATTTCGTTACGCTCCTGGCTTCTGTTTTCTTTAGGTTGTGTAGACATTAGTCCTTGTAGTTGACTATGTTGTCTCCGGTTTAGGAGTAGGCCCTTTGGTAGGTGATGTCGTCGTGGTGCCTGAGTATAGGTAAAGTGCGTAGACCTGTATGAATGTGTGTTCTTTAGGATCCCGATGATTGCCTTTTTGTGTCTTGAATGTGTACTCAGTGTTAACCATGGTATGCTGGAAGTTGTCTGAATGACGGTATTCGTACTTATATGAATGGTGTCATAGCAGGCAGTTCCTTAGACTTAGTTTTAGTTTTAATGAATGGTTTATCTTGACTGTATGTGACTGTATCAAAACTTTGTTTTCTTTTAAACCAAATCTTTATAGTTTTTGAAACTAGCTCACAAGATCACAAATCACGTATCCTCCCTCATCCATTACCGCAACACCACACGTTTTTCCAAAAGTTTTAAAATATTTCTTTGGCCTTAAGTCTCTCTCTCTTTCTTTTTTTTTCCCTTAAAGAAATTTTCGTGTTTATGGTGGTTATAGTAATTAGGACTAGCTATTATCATTATAGGATTTTGTTTACGGGTAGACTCAAGGTAAGATGACCTTTATTATAGCAATGATTAATTGATTTTGGGAACACAAGGATGATGGATTAGAATATCTTTTGGATGAAAAGAATGGACTGTCCAAGACTTATTTATAAAACCGAAGTGTGGCGGACGCAATGGGAAATTCTGGTCGGATGAAATTATATGCAAGGAGATGATAACTTATCAAACTTGAGGCTTAGACGGGTGGTAGATGGGAGTAACTGCGGAGAATAGTATGATTTAGAGTGATCATGAGAAGGAGTAGAACATTAAAGCATCAAGACTTGATTATTGAGTTGACGTGAGAAGACAATGGAAATGATGTGACACGTTGAGACGGATGGATGTTATGAAGATGTATTTTATATGATTGGAGATTAGATGATAGGGGTAAGGATAGTGGTGGTCTGATGGTTCATTGTTTAACCGAGGAAATTTATGAGTCGATATGATGGAGAATGTATTGGGGGTGAGATGATTGATGACTGGTAGACGATAATGTGAATTTATAGTTAAGTGCTAGGGTGTGGTTCTAGTTATAGCATTAGCCAGTGGAGAGACGAGTAATGATGGATTATCTGAGGAACGATGTTTGAAGTTATGTGATTAGCGATCATTATGTGGAATACGGGAGTTATAGGCATGAGTGTATATAGATATTAATATTATTAGTTTAAGTGATTCCGAGGGCAGAATTATTTCTAAGTTGGGTAGAATGTAACGGTCACCCCCGTCCGTACGTATTTTTAGCATGCGTAGTTGTTTTGTGTGCGCATTTTCACATTTGATTTTTGTTACGGCTTTGCATAGTTCAGACGCGCGACCGGACCACGTTATCACGATCCTCTCGGAGGCGCGATCGTTGCGGCACCTTCTTTGTAATTATTGGGAGATCGAGGGACCTTTTCGGCTTACCTCATTATAAACTTTTAACTTATTTTTTTAAAACTTTTATTAGGAGGGACCAATTATATTTTACATATATGCTATAGTAAATGCCAGAAACATTATACATGCTAGTCCTGTGCGTTAGTTTTCAATCCAACTCATAACTTATTATTTACTTAACCCCTAAATTTTTGGTTAGAAATCCTAACGGAGCTGCCACTACACTGTTAATTTGTTATTATTATTTTTACTACCAAATCAAATCTGGGTAAAAATCTTAAAACGGTTAACTTCGTAACATATTCAAATCACATCCCAACCACTCCCCCACGTTACCTCTAACTCCTCCCTACGAATAGACTTCACGTGCTCATCTCCTATTTTTAAACACCTAAACAATTGAACACACAGAACCCAGGCCTTTGTTACGTGCACCTCAGCCTCCACATTAAACCCATCTCATTTTTCTCAAACATCAAACTCTCTCTCCTGGGTTTTTGTTTCATGCTGCAACCCCAAGAGCCCTACTTCTGTAAGCTCTTACGCAACCCATCTCCAAGCCATTTTCGTGTTTCTCCTGTTCACAAACCCATACAACTATTAACTCTACCCCACTCACATCCGTGCCCTAGCCCATCCACGCCGACGGCCAGATCCCCCTCCACGCACGCGTGCAACCAGACGGCAAGCACATCTTCCGGCCATCCCTCTCCATGTGCGTGACTCCCCAGGCGACTGCGCCCTCTGACTACACCGCGCAGACCTCCTCTTCGTCTCCGACGCCGACGACCCGACACCCCGCCCAGCGCCATCTTCCATCTTCTCCTCGGCACCCGAAGCAAACCGTCGTCACACTCGCCATCTCGCCACCGCCTCACGCCGGCCTCCCCTCTCAGATCCCGTCGCCACTCTCCGGCCAGCGCCGACCCATCTGCAACCCTCCGTCCCTGCGACAACACGAGGCAAAAAGGATAGAATACGTTAAGGTAAGTCCAGATTTTATATGTTATATAAGCTTTGCTATGAAAGCTGGTGGCAGAGCTTTATATTTACTTTATATAGCTTTCCCTATAGCATTAATATTACTTTACATGTAGACAGTACCTCTACTGAGCCTATACAATTGATTAAAACCTATTGGTTATGAGATGTCACTTGTGTGAGTGCTTATATTAGCATCATGGTTAGTTTATTTATTTCTGTTGGTTGTTTCTCTTTAGGAATGAGAACGGTAACTTTTGCTAATGGATGATGTCTTATATAATAAGTGCCCTGATTTATTTGACTGCCAAGCAAACAGAACCCTAAGTTAATTATTAAAAACTTACGAGGGATGACTGTACTGCGATGTGGTGATTTAGACAAGATGTGAACAGTCTATTTAATGAGTGAACAAATAATGGTAAGAGTGCACAGTGTACTAGTCTATTTTCTTTGTACATAGATATATGTAAAAGTAGGTTGTTATAACTACAAACTGTACATTGATATGAAGATAATATCATGAGTGTAATCTAATGCAGACTGCTTACGCACATATGTTACTATGAGAGTAAGTTTTAATTAATGAGTAGACTTAAATAGAAGCAGAATCTATGTTTTTTTATAAATAGTGTTCTATAAAGCTAGGTCTGATATTATTTTATTAAGTATAAACTTTGAACTTAATATCATGAACCTATGACGCAGATAAATCCACGCTACCGCAGTCAAGTAACTGGAGCCGCGACGTGATCCGTGGCTGTTCTCAGATTCGACGCCAGATTTACGCGTGACCATCACAGTAGGTTGGTGACCTTTACTCGTAGCAACCCAAACCGTACGACATTGATAACATAATTAAAATCGACAACTTAAATAACTAAATTTACTTTTACTCACCATTAAACCGTTGTAACATCTAGGATCGACGATCGGACTATTTTGACTGTGCACATAGGATAGAATCGTCGTAGGGAACTGTAGAACAGATTTGCTCACTAAAACTAGTGTTTTGGGACTGTTAGGATAGCCACGCTTAACTTAGAAACTTACCATAATAGGATTGATGAAAAAGCGCGATCTGACATCACCGTCGCCGTGATCCTTTTTCAGACGGACTACCGCGGATGCGACGACTGGACGAGACGCCCCGGACGGACGACACACTCGCCACCGCAGGCAAGTGTACCCACTTGCGTTTTTGACCGTGTTTTGGTCTTAGTTTGCTAGAACTGTTAGACTGTGAATGTATAGAACCGGACGTGAAATGATAGCGTCTGGGACGACTCCTGACGGCTCAGACTTGACGACGAAGTCTGAGCCTGACAACAACAACTTTTGATGCTGTAGGGCTATCATGTGTGTGCGTGTGTGTGGACACCCTAGAATAACCCTTCCTGTCGTGTCACGTCACGTCCCGTCTTGCACAGCCCGCTGGGCAATAGGGCACTCGCCGAGTGATCCCTTGTACTGATTCACAGCCTGCGGGCAATAGGGCACTCTCCAAGTTAGAGAGAGTGATCCCTTGTACTGATACACAGCCCGAGGGCAATAGGGCACTCTCCAAGCTAGAGAGAGTGATCCCTTGTACTGATTCTCAGCCTGCGGGCAATAGGGCACTCGCCAAGCTAGAGCGAGTGATCCCTTGTACTGGTGTCATGTCTTGTCTTGTCTTGTCTTGGGGTTTGGGGTTGGGTTGAGCGTGCGCACGGCAAGAGGGTCTGATCCCCCTCGAACCGTAAGGCGTGAACCCTTTCGTGTCTCACTTGTCTTGTCCTGCCTTGTTTCTGTCACGTCACGTCTTGTCTTGACACCTGTAGGTTAGTCCCGTAGTTGGTAGCACACGCTACGACTACTACTTGTCCCGGTTTACTTTCCTGCTGCGTTACTTCATGTCGTGTTACTCTGTTATAACCACATCATGCTAATCAACCAGTAAACTCTTGTGTAAAAGAACCTCAGCATGCTAATCAACCAGTAAACCGTTGTTTAAAGTTCGGTGCACTTGCAGTAAAGTCTAACCCTTCTTGTAGACTTTACCTGACGTACAGTTCCTTTCTCTTGGGTGCTGTACGTCAGGTGTTGAGCCAGAGTTCGAGGACGAGACAGACTCACTGGAGTACGTGGAGCCGAGGACGTCGTCATCAGAGTTCGTGCCTGACGAGGATCAGACCTTGAGGTCTTTTAGTCACCACTTTCAGAGGTTGCTACTTTTAGGTTTGTCTATAAATCCTTTGTTGCCATGCTTAGGTTTCTCTTAGACTTTGTACTTGTTGGATAACATATCTCTAATTTAATGAATGCAATATCTTTTCCGTACTTTTGTTGTTTCGAACTTTAAAAATGCAAGAACCTGAAAATCTTTTAAAATGGTACCTCTACAGACGCTTATTGGGTCCGAGCTTCTAAAGCTCTGGCCTAAGCGGGCCTCGTCACGTTTCGCTTCCGTCCATTTTGGGAAGCGGGGCGTGACAAAATGTGAAATGATGGAAAAGCGAAGGCATTAAAGCATATAAAGGGTTTTGGGTATTGAATAATGGTGCGATGAATGGAGGTGAGATTTATTCAAAGAACAAAACTAATCCTATTACGCCCCCTCGCCGTCGAGAGGATGCTAGTTTATCCATTCTACCTAGAAAGCATATACAATTTATCTACACTACTGGAGTAGGATTCACTGATCAAAGGGTAGATCCAAGATTTCCTGCAGAGCAGGTCCTGTGGTTCTTTTCGTGGTTTAGCTAACTGCCTACCACGAAACCCATCACGCCCCAGCAATAATCCTCCAAGCATCACTCGTAGGCATCCACATGTAACTTGCAAAGGATGAGGGGCGTCAGCCTGAATGGGAAAATTCTTTCCCTCAATAAAGGTATCCCAGAGAGGATCGTCAAAATAGGATGGAAAGTATGAGATGGGGTGACGAAAACTCACTGAGAATAATGTGCTACTTCTTGACGACGATGTGATCAACTCCTCGTCATTGCCTTTAGTAGGCTCTGTAGGTGCTGACATGACCCAAATACCTCATTGTAATGTGAACCTATGTCCTGCAGGAAGTATGTCATGTCATAAACATCTGAATCAAAAGGATTAGAAAGTGAAATATAAGCAATAGGAAATGAGCATGTGTATAGAGAATCTCCATGAATGGGAGCGGTAAGATCTGGTGGAAGTGATGTCTCTGGTGGAATAACGAGGATCTGCGGAGGTAGTGGTGGAGGTAAGGATGCATCATGCCCGCTGAAGTGAGGCGTGGTTTTCATAGCCTCACGATCATCCTCCACGTCAGTGTGCATACGCTCTGCAGCCTCCTCGGTTGTCTTCATAACCTCATATGAGGGAAACCAATCAGTGGGGAAAATTGCTCAAGAACATCTGGTGATGAAGTAGTGGGTGTGCCCCTGCATGCTCCCTGCTCGCTAACAATCTCATTGAGAATGATTGTTTCCACTCATCATCATGCGCATGGCTCTTCATCCTTCTGGGGTATTGATCGTGTCCGAGTGTACACCCGAAAATCGACTTGTAGTCTTACCGTAAGCGCTCGGTGTAGCGGCGAGCGGGTATCGAACTCAGGGAGGAACAAATGACAGTACCTTATTCAAATCACCTAGCTATCAAACGAGTGAGGATAGGTTGGATATCGCAATCACAATCGTTCAAATATCTAGAAAGTATCAACATAATAAAGCGTCTAGGGATAGAAAATCCCCACTACGGACCTTCTCTCATCCTTGTGAATCATAAGTTTCATTGTTGCTAAGCTTGAATATATGTGAACTAGTCGCAACTTAATGTAGAACAAGGCTCACGCTCTCGCGCTATTGCCGGCCTATAGCAAACTTAGGATAGGGCCCACTCTCGTGCAAACCCTAGCCTAAGCCACTAGCGTGAAGAACGACGTCATTATTCAATCGTATCTCAAGCCCAATCTCGTACAAACTCGAGCTACGACCTAGGTTATGATAGTTCCTATCCGTCCAATCTCTTGCAAACTGATATTAGTATAGAATCACAATTAAAAATCCTAGCTTTGGACCAATCTCTTGCAAACCAATTCTAGAGAAATCCAATTGTCAATCTAACTAGAATATCTAAGCCTTCCTATCAATTGGGATACAATCTCTTGCAAATCCCAATCGATATGAATTCCTAGCCACCCGTAATCTATCGATCAAAACCTAACCTTAATCAATTCTAGCAACAAATCTACGAATTCATCACAATTTAGAGATATGGTCCATAGGATTCATCCTCATGCCCTAAGACGACGGCACTACTCACTAATCATCATGCAAATCTCAGAAAAATCAATAATAATCACGGCACAATTCATTGCAAAAGAGAAATAATGCATAAAAATTGAGATTTTAATAGAAATAGACAAACCAATGTAGATGCCGAGGATCTCCAGCTGAGATTTCACAAAGAGTAGCCGTAAAAAATCCTAAAAGAAAGTCTAAAAATTAATGTTCAAAATCTCTCTAAACTTGGGCAAAAACTGGGTTTAAATACCCTCTAAAATCGTCCAAAAAATCGTGACCAAACTGCCCCTGCGTAGCCCAGAAATCGCAACCCTAACAGCAGGCGAAGAGGGTCACTCGTCCGAGTGACCCTTGTCACTCGGTCGAGTGACAAACCCTGTATAAAAATAGTAACTTCGGGGTTTCAGGATCTGTCATCGGGGGTGGCTCGGCCGAGTGGCTTTCTTCATTCGGCCGAATGAGCATTCATACTCGGCCGAGTAAGCCTCCTCAGGATCTCTGAAAATTCCAGTAACTTCGGCATTTTCTCTGGACGAATTCCATGTACCACTCGGGCGAGTGAGCTTTCTCACTCGACCGAGTAGGCATCCTTCGTTCGGTCGGGTATACGCTGAAAATCATCATTTGCGTATCTGTTCTGTTCGGCCGAGTAGGGCTTCTTGCTCGGCCGAGTGAGTGGTCCACTCGGCCGAGTGAGGTGCTGCTGAGCTTATTCTTCTTCTTTTCTCCTCCTCATCGCTCCTATCGATTCCCTTCTTCTTCCGCTCATCCTCTATCGCTGATAATTCTTCGAATGAGCCATGGGCGACACACCTAGGCGTGTGCAAATCCCTTGATCTCAAATTCGCTCCAAATCGCTCCATATTTCCTGAAATACGACAAAAACAAGAAATAGTGAAAAGCATCGCAATATTGTCGAATAATCGTGAAAAACGCGATATGAGCGGTCAAAACGACATGCAAACATGCAGAAAAAAGATGTAAAATATGGAGCGATCAAAATCCCCCAAGCTTACCTCTTACTCGTCCTCGAGGAAGATAAGTAAAAGGCGAACCCGACGGAAAAAATAATAAAAATGAAAAAAAGGAAGAAGTAGAAAGTAAGTAAGTAAGGAAAGCAAAGAGAAAGGTGCTAGATCATTTTCTCAGGACGTGGGTATCGCTTACTCATATAGCATACGACGAATATAATAAACACATGCCAAAGATTTTTATCTCGATATCATAATCATATGGATGCATTCAAATAGAAAACCCGAGAATATCAAAACAATATGAAATATGGAATCGTTCTAGAATTAACATCGTCTGAAGCATCTAAAGCGGTATACATAATCATAGACCACACCCTTTTCAATTGAATGCTTTCTATTTGGAGTATAAGAGATATCACACAATATGGATCAATAAGAATAAAAAGGTATGGTTTTCATGAAATGCATACTAAGTTTCAATTCCTGGATTTCGTATAACTTTTAGTAATCTCACCGAGTACAGAAAATTACCTAGCTTAGGTCGTCATGCACAGTCAAGTAGCCACTCTCTCACACATCATCGGATCCGCTCCCCCAAGCTTATCTCTAAGCGTGGTGGCATAAGATAAATCAATAAGTACATTCCCCATTTTTTAGCTCCAATAAAAATAGAAACAAAAGAGGGAAGAATGAGAGAAAGATTATGAGATGGGATCATGTATATGCTTCTTTTCTCTTTTCTTTTCTTTTCTTTTTCTCATCATTTTTTTTGAATAACATATATACATCTGAGATCCCAAATCAAAATATAGAAAGATATTTATACATTTTTTCTTTTTGATTTTGGGGGTAGTTGAGCATGGACTTTTATAGCGGGGGAAAAATGCCAAAATAGGATCCGCTAAAGGGATATTCGCCAATGAACATAAGTAGAGAAATAACGCCCAAGATATGTGGAGAAAGAAATATATGTAACACTCAGTTCACTCTATATGACGTGCACGACAACTTTCAGCAGAGTAATGTAATCTACTCAGTTTAATCTCAGAAAGTAAACTGATCCAGTCATATCATCCTAGCATGCATTCATTCAACCCGAAAGTGAAGCGTACAGTTTTCATGCAATAAGAAGTGATATAAGAAAGGAAAGCAGTACTCCAGATATAAGCAATCAATGCGTGAAGCTTGGTGTGTTTTCTACGAAAAGTATACATATAAATTTTCAGACTCAACTAATAAAAGAATTTCATACATATTCATACAGAAAAGAGTGGGTTACTATCTAAGATGCATAACAAGACATAGCATATGATATCTGAAATAAAAACTATGGCATGACAAAATAGTATGCATATAGAGATAAGCGAACACCACGTCATCATCATCACAGAAAATTCATCTCTAGCTAAAAGATGAAAGAAATAAGGATAAAAGAAAATAAAACTACTGTACAATGCATCACACTCATGAAAAAAATAAAAAAACGTGATGCATGATAAAGACGAAAAAGTGGGTGAAAATAGGGGTAAAAACGAAGAAATATGAAAAGAAAGAAAATAAAAGGCGTCAAAAATAAAAAGTGCGTGAGAACTCACTCCCCCAAGCTAAAGTGCACAGTGTCCTCAATGTGCGAAGTGTGGCACACCGAGAGTCAAAAAGTGGGCGGGGTGGGTGAGGATGCATGCATGATGGAAGAAAAATATGAAAGAAAATGATATGAGAATGCGGGTGATGCATGCAGACATCAAAATAGTGCAGATATGAGTGTCCCCAAAAAGTACTCCCTCTCTCCCAGACAGATATATACATATAGGACCATAATGTGAACAAAACAGTGTGTGTAGGAGGGGTGCAAAATCAGCAGGCTCACAAAAAGTATCCAGCGTATCGACAGCAAAAATGTGGAAGGCATCCAGTGTGTGCCTAAGGGGGTGGGGGTGGACCAGTACCGTCCTGTAGCAGAGGTGGTGGCGGGCGTGGTGGCTACTAGGTGGGTGTGGGTGGCAGAGGCAGACGCGCAAGAATCTGATTCAGGCAAGCCTAAATACTAGGAAGTATATCGACGCGGGTCTGGACTGCACTGACGGTGGCGGAGAGAGCCCTAAAGTCTCCTCTGAGTCCACTAACTGCCCCCTCAAGAGCACGAATGCTCTGAACTAGGGTGTCGGGAGGAGGTGGAGCAGAGGGTCGAACAGGTCGAACATGTGAAGAATGGGGCTGTCTCACACGGCCACCGTAAAGGATAATTGCAGCAATGGGGTGGTGCTCGGGTGCTATGCTTGCTAAGTGTCACTCAGCCTCTGTGTGAGGCTAAGATGAGGGCCAGGTAGAAGAGGAAGGAGCAGCAGCAGAAGCAGGAGTGAAAACAGACGACGAGACGGGCGGAGAGGTCAGTGACACAGAAGTGGGGATAGACGTCATGACGCTCTCGGAGTATACAGCGGCGGTGGAGACAATGAGGTCGACGACTGGGGAGGACGTGAAGGGTGCAGAAAATGGCTCCCTATGAGTCGAAAACAACAATGAGGAAAGGGTCTCTACCGCGGTGATGAAGGAGGTCTCGCCGCTCTCTAAGATAGTGGTGGGGTGCTCAGGGCTAGCAGCAGAAATGGGATCTATCGAGATGGGCACGTTGGTGGTAGCGGTGGTGGACGAGGACTCAGCAAAAGTGCTCCCGACACTAACAGAAGTGAGGACAGAGGTGTCAGGAGGTGCAGACAGGTCAGGGGCAGGCTGAGGGATCACGGGGTCATGGGATGGAATGAGGGGCTCCTGCGGAGCACCCTCAGGCTCGAGCACGTATGCGACAGGGATAAGGAGATCCATCGCTGGAATCCAATCTCCGCCTACGGGTCCTATATGTGTTCGAGCAGGTCTCGGAAGGATCATGTAATCCGCAGCGAAAGGACCATGGAGCCACACCCAGTGCTAACGACCATGAGGACGCAACATCCTGATCCGGGCCATAACGTCTATCGAAAGTGAAGTGGGGCCTGGTGGTCGAAGGAAGTCAACAAGTAGGTCGACGCCGGTTATAAGGGCCAAGAGGGTAATCAGACTGCCGCAGCAAATAGGCATCCGAGCGCCGACAGAAATAACTATGCGGTCGATGTACCAACTGGCAATATCAATCTCGACGGCAGGGACCAGGATGTCACTATCCCTATCGAAGACCCTAGGTCGTGTCATCGCATAGAGCATGTAGAGCTCTGGCGCAGACAGCGTCCCGAGCTCGTACCTCGTAAGAAAAGTGGTCGCCATAAGGCGCTGTGCAATACGGAGGCAGGGGTGGAGAATCGCATATGCATTGGCCCTACTAGGGTCAAAGGTGAGTGGTGAACCCGTGATCCGTGTCCAGAAGGCGTGTGTGTCGAACGACGGGGGTGGGATGTGCGTGGGAGCGTAGGCGCGGTCTGGGATCAGGACAGCAGGCCACTGGAAGAAAGCTCGAAGCATGTCGAGAGTGACCTCGCACTCTCGATCCATCAATCGAAATGAGCATCCTCCAGGGGTCCGGGAAATAGATCTCAGGACCTCAAGTGTCGGGCGGATGTAGGTGTCCGCCGACACAGACAGAAATTCACGCCAACCCATGTTGTCGTACAACGTAAGCAGCCCCTCATGTACCCCTAGGTGATCTAAGTCGGCAAGGTGTGCAAACCTAGACGGTACAATCGAGCGATGGGAGATACACTCAAATCTGGCGCGGTGTGCGTCGTCTCTGAACGTGATCCACATTGCATCGATAGCTGGGGCCGGCTGTGCAGGTGGTGGAATGGGATCGACAGGAGGCGGCTGTGTAGGTGGGGGTGGACTAGGTGGCGGGGAGTCCACCCTAGCGGAGGAGGAGCCAGGATCACCTGACTTCTTCCGCTTGGAAGTGGGCTCCCGAGTGCGTGGCCTAAGGTGTGGCGGCATGTGTGCCGCGAGACGTGCCCACTACCCAAATAAAAATACGAAATGCTAGATGATGGAACGAGTATACCTGAGCACGACGCGAGAGCAAAATCTGAAGTGTGCGAAGAGACACCTCCTTTGCGAAGCTCCAAATGCGTCCAAAATCTCCCAAAAGCTCCCCCAAGCTATCCTGAAAAGAAACGAATATGGGGGGAGATGGGGGTGCAATAGATATATATATGGATTGATTTTAGTTTGGAGTGCAATGGATGTACGGATTGGAGATAGGAGAAGAAAATATGTGTTTGGGGTGAAATTGGGGGTGACCGGCGGCAAGGGAGGCGGCGCCAGCGAGGAGCAGCGGCGGGGCGGCGTCGACGACTGGCGATGGTCGTCGGCTGGCGGTGCAGCGGTGCCTCGAGCATCGGAAGTGGCGGATCGGGCGAAGGAAGTTGAAGCGGGCTCGGGTGTTGGCGAGAGTTTTGGGAAATTTTTGCGTTTTCGTAATTCGCGCTGCGCCTCGGTCTTATATAAGAGTATTACGACTCGGCCGAGTGAAGAGCTCATTCGGCCGAGTGCGACAAGTAATAAAATTTCGAAATATCTCCCGCAAGTTACGACTCGGCTGAGTGGCCTTGCCCACTCGACCGAATGGAAAAGTTCCACTCGGCCGAGTGGCATGGCCACTCAACGATTTTTGAACGTGGAGGGTATCTGATTCACTCGGCCGAGTGACAATTCACTCGTCCAAGTGGCAAATTATACTGTAAATTGATATAAAATAACAGAGAGTTGGTATGTAGGGTCTTCCCTGATTGGCACTCCACTCGGTCGAGTGGAGTCTTTGCTCGGCCGAGTGACATATGTTACTCGGCCGAGTGGCCTCCAGTTTTCTGCAACGGTTCTCTATTTTCGCGCCATTCTCTGTTTTTTCTTCCTCCAGTCAGTCTCTCCCTTCTCCTGGGGCCTGAGCGCGTTCCTGGAGCGCTCTCCCTTGCCTTAGTCATCCTCCATATGAATGATCTCTTGTTTTCCATCTCCTGTCATTAAAAATAAAGTCCGTTGTCACGATTTTTATAGACACTAGACTCTAAACACTAAGAAAATTCTAAAATAAAAATGAAAAGCAACCAAGAATGGTATAAAACCGTCGGGTTGCCTCCTGACAAGCGCTCGTTTAAGGTCATGAGCTCGACCTCTTATGATTTTCGTTTAGCACGTGATTTTGGGCGCATGCGAGATACGCCCGTCAAATTTATCGGGAAGGCCACTTGGATTTGGTTGTTGATGCTCGTGGGCTTTCCTCAGCATCCCCTCATCGTGGGTAGTGTTGGGGGATAAGTCCCCCAAGCTTGAGCTAGTACCAATCTTCTTCTTCATCGGTGACACCGATCTTCTATTCGGTGGAGCTTTCTTTGATATGTTGGCCGTTGAGAGCTTACAAAGCTCCCTTATCCTCGTGACATCAGCGTCATCTTTGTCATCGACCGTTGAGCTATCCGGAGGGTCCTCCAACTTTTCTTCAATGCTAGAAGTTTGGCCTTCTTCAAGGCCATCATCATGGAGTGCGCCAATGGAATGTGGAATAGCTTCATCGATCACCTCATCAAGGAGGTCCACATAATCCAACTCCTCTTGGTAGGGCATATGCTTCATGGATTTGGGTATGTGGAGCTCAACCTCGATATTCCCGACATTCCAGGATAAAGTGCCTTCCCGCACGTCGACTATAACACCGGCGGTGGTTAGGAACGGGCGTCCAAGTATAAGTGATGTGTCGCCCTCCTCCTTAATGTCCATGATGACAAAGTCGCAAGGCAAGCATATCCCTCCCGGAACTTGTAGAGGAATGTCCTCCGCAATCCCTACCGGCATAGTAACCTGACCATCCGCTAGTTGTATTCTCATATCAGTTGGCTTCAAGTCGGTCCCCGTATTCAATTTTCGGAACATGCTAAAGGGCATTAGGCTCACACTTGCTCCCAAGTCAACTACGGCCTTTTGCAATGGGAATCCTCCAAGTGTGCATGGGATGCAAAAGCTTCCGGGATACTTGAATTTCGCGGGCTCCTTTTCCCTCCGGGTGAACCAAGTTCCTTGTTCGGCAAGCATTATTTTCTTCTTCCTTTTCTTTCCCGATATTAAGTCCTTTAAGAACTTTGCATATGACGGGATCTCCACTATAGCATCCAAGAAAGGTATGTTGAGGCTTACTCCCCTCAAATATTCAAGGAACTTGGCGAGCCTCTTCTCTATTTTGTCTCTTACCAACCGTTGTGGAAAGGGCACCGGCGGCATGTAGGTGCGCTCCTCATTAGGCTTCTTTATTTCAGAATTTCCAACTTATTGCGGCTCTTTCGTGCTCTCCTCTTCAATAGCCGGCTCTTTGTCATCCAAAATCTCTACCACGGACTCCTTGGTTTGGACCATGGTGGGAGTGGTATCCTTCCCGCCCCTAGTTGTGACCGCCACTACCACATTTATGTGGCTGGTATTGCTCCGTGGATTGGGCTCCGGTTGAGCCGGCAATTGTTGAGTGTTTTTGTTTAGCAACGCCAGTTGCTCTCCAAGTTGCGCAATGAAGGTATTTAGCGAATCTTGTTGCGCCGTCAACCTAGCATTGATTTTTCTTTGCCCCACCATGAATTCCTCCACCCTAGCTTCATGATCCAATCGTGGTTGAGCTTGTGGTGGGTTTGGAGCTCTCTAACCTTGGTTATAACTGGGTGGCCTATACGGTCCCGCTTGTTGTCTAGGCAGGTAACTTTGTTGTGGTGGCCCCCTCGGTTGGTATTGAGGTTATGGAGGTGGAGGCCTAGCTTGAGGTTGTTACAGTGGCGGGTTTAGAGCCCCTTCATTATTCGCATACGAAAATTCCGGATGATTCCTTACGGCCGGGTTGGCCCAAGAACCGGAGTTCCCTGTAACGTTTTGCACTTGTTCCAAAGCTCCCTCTACATGCTCTCCTCCTACGAACATAGCTTGAGATTGGTCTTGCCAATCACTCATATTGCCTCCCGTTGTAGATGTGGAGGGAGCTCCATGTGGCTCGGTGATGTACTTCTCCAATCTCTCCACTACCTTGTGGAGAGAGTCGAACTTATTGGAAAGTTCTGCTACGACATTGGCCTCATATATGCTCGTTGACTTCAAGGAGGAAGAAGATTGCCCTCGCGCGTCGCCCCATTATTGATTATTAGAGGCCATCTCCTCTAATAGGGCCGTAGCTTCATCCGGTCTTTTGGAAAGAATGGCTCTGTTGGCGGTTGCATCAATGATTTGCTTAGAGCTCGGTTGGAGTCCATTATAAAAACTGTGAACTAGCTCCAATGCTTCTATGCTGTGATGAGGGCACGGATGCTGTAGATCCTTAAAGCGCTCCCATGCCTCGTATATGGTATCCTGTGGTCCTTGCTTAAAGGACATGAGTGCGCTCCTAATCTTCACTGTCTTAGATGGCGAGTAGAATTTATCAACAAAAGCACTAGCCAACTCATCCCAAGTAGTGAATATCCCTTCCGCCTGCGTTCTCAACCAATATAGAGCTTTGTCTCTGAGGGTGAAGGGGAAGAGTCTCAAACGGATAGCATCGGCGGAAACACCAGGCATTTGAAAGGTGGCGTACTTGGACAAGAATAGCTGGAGGCGATAATGTGGATTCTCATGAGAGTTCCCATGAAATGGGTCTTGTTGCATTAAGACCATTAATCCCGTCTTGAGCTCAAAATTCTTATCCGCCGCCAACTCCGGCATATCGATGGAGGAAGTAGTGGAGGAAGTCTTAGGCCGAAGCCTATCTCTGATAGATATAATCCTCGCCATATGTGTCGCTAGTTCTTCCAGCGTATCTCGTCGGTTCATACAATTGCCCTTTATATTGAATCTCTTCTCGGCTCTGATCCTCCTCTCAGTACGTTCGATCTCCGGCTCAAATACTATATCCTTTGGCTCCGCTTTGATGGAATTGTTAGCATGATAGAGGTGAAAAATAAAAAAAATAAAACAAAAAAGGAAATAGCTAAGTAAGGAAAGTAATGCATTATCGCCTCTCCGGCAACGGCACCAAAAAATTGATTGCGTCCTAGTGTACACCTGAAAAACGACTTGTAGTCTTACCGCAAGCGCACGGTGTAGCGGCGAGCAGGTATCGAACTTAGGGAGGAACAAATGACAGTACCTTATTGAAATCACCTAGCTATCAAAAGAGTGAGAATAGTTTGGATATCTCAATCACAATTGTTCAAATATCTAGAAAGTATCAATATAATAAAGCGTCTAGGGATAAGAAATCCCCACTACGGACCTTCTCTCATCCTTGTGAATCATAAGTTTCATTGTTCCTTAGCTTGAATATAGGTGAACTAGTCGCAACTTAATGTAGAACCAAGCTCACGCTCTCGCGCTATTGCCGGTCTATAGCAAACCTAGGATAGGGCCCACTCTCGTGCAAACCCTAGCATAAGCCGCTAGCGTGAAGAACGACGTCATTGTTCAATCGTATCTCGAGCCCACTCTCGTGCAAACTCGAGTTACGACCTAGGTTATGATAGTTCATATCCGTCCAATCTCTTGCAAACGGATATTAGTATAGAATCACAATTAAAAATCCTAGCTTTGGCCCAATCTCTTGCAAACCAAATATAGAGAAATCCAATTGTCAATCTAAATCGAATATCTAGGCCTTCCTATCAATTGGGATCCAATCTCTTGTAAATCCCAATCGATATGAATTCCTAGCCACCTGTAATCTATCGATCAAAACCTAACATTAGTCAATTCTAGCAACAAATCTACGAATTCATCACAATTTAGAGATATGGTCCATAGGGTTCATCCCCATGCCCTAAGACGACGGCACTACTCACTAATCATTATGCAAATCTCAGAAAAATCAATAATAATCATGTCACAATTCATTGCAAAAGAGAAATAATGCATAAAAATTGAGTTTTTAATAGAAATAGACAAACCAATGTAGATGCCGACGATCTCCAACTGAGATTTCACAAAGAGTAGCCGTCAAAAATCCTAAAAGAAAGTCTAAAAATTAATGTTCAAAAAGCTCTCTAAACTAGGGCATAAACTGGGTTTAAATACCCTCTAAAATCGTCCAAAAAATCGTGACCAAACTGCCCCTGCGCAGCCCAGAAATCGCAACCCTAACAGCAGGCGGAGAGGGTCACTCGGCCGAGTGACCCTTGTCACTCAGCCGAGTCACAAACCCTGTATAAAAACAGTAACTTCGGGGGTTTCAGGGTCTGTCATCGGGGGGTGGCTCGGCCGAGTGGCTTTCTTCATTCGGCCGAGTGAGCATTCATACTCGGCCGAGTAGGCCTCCTCAGGATCTCTGAAAATTCCAATAACTTCGGCCTTTTCTCTGGACGAATTCCCTGTACCACTCGGGCGAGTGAGCTTTCTCACTCGACCGAGTGGGCTTCCTTCGTTCGGCCGTATACGCTGAAAATCATCGTTTGCGTATCCGTTCTGTTTGGCTGAGTAGGGCTTCTTGCTCGGCCGAGTGAGTGGTCCACTAGGCCGAGTGAGCTGCTGCTGAGCTTATTCTTCTTCTTTTCTCCTCCTCGTCGCTCCTATCGATTTCCTTCTTCTTTCGCTCATCCTCTATCGCTGATAATTCTTCGAATGAGCCGTGGGCGACACTCCTAGGCGTGTGCAAATCCCTTGATCTCAAATTCGCTCCAAATCGCTCCATATTTCCTGAAATACGACAAAAGCAAGAAATAGTGAAAAGCATCGCAATATTGTCGAATAATCGTGAAAAACGCGATATGAGCGATCAAAACAAGATGTAAACATGCAGAAAAAAGGTGTAAAATATGGAGCGATCAGGTATGTCATCTGGGGTATAGTGCTGGATGTGAGTATCAGTGGTACGTGTCTCAGAGGTGGTTCCTACATGGGAAAATAAACTCATATTAAAAATTTTCAATTGTAAATCGTATGTGTTCCCTTCTGTGGTACAAGCTGTCAATAATGCATAAGACACGACTGCAATCTCCATGTATTCACATGCTTCCTTAGGCGGCATGTCAAAGAATTGGTATCCATTCATCGTCATCATGAACTCTTGCAAATCAATATGCAGTCCTCCATTGAAGAAATAAAGTAAATCATGCGTGCTGATTGATCACTCCATATTTTACACTGTTTTTCTGCATGTTTACATGTCGTTTTGATCGCTTATATCGTGTTTTTCACGATTATTCGACGATATTGCGTTGCATTTCATTATTTCTTGTTTTTGTCGTATTTCAGAAAATATGGAGCGATCTGAAGCGAATTTGAGATCAAGGGATATGCACGCGCTTAGGAGTGTCGCCCATGGCTCATTCGAGGACTTATCACCGATAGAGGATGAGCGGAAGAAGAAGGAAATTAATAGGAGCGACGAGGAGGCGAGAAGAAGAAGAAATGAGCTCAATAGAACACCACTCGGCTGAGTAGACCACCCACTCAGCCGAGCAAGAAGCCCTACTCGGCCGAACGGAACGGATACGCACACGATGTTTTTAGCGTATACTCGGCCGATGACCGGCGCCCCGTTTGCGGTATGGGCGCGGTGTCGTTTTACCGCAAGTGCATGGTTAGTGTAGGGTGCGGGTTTATTGAACTCAGGGAGGTGGATGGCTTGAATGGCTACTAGCCTCGCCTAGGTTGTGTGCTAGCTACGCGGATAATGTGGGTGGAAGTGTAGAAATAAAAGAAAGAAATGAAAAAGACACGAAATGAATCCTCGTTAACACGTGCTAGAGCATTCATGACACTTGGCATTTGACTTGACCCAGGGTGAGACATTGCCCCAAAAGGTGGTACCTACCATCCATGGCCCGATATTTCGGTCGGTGCCAAGCACGCTAAGCCTACCCGGTTCCGGACGGTGGGCATTCCCTTGTCCATTAACACCTTCCGCAACCGGGAGCATTAAGGCCACAATGATAACTACCAACATTTCGTCCAAGCCGTTCCCAAGCGCAAGGACTCGATGTCAATGCTACGGGTGTGAGCTATGGCTAGGGAGTCAACCGCCAAGTTTATTCCCCCTTGGCCCGACGGTCAGAGGCGGTCTTTCTCCCGCCAATGACAATGAAACGCCCCCGCGTAACCCTAATGGCCAAATAGGTCAAATGTGATTTCTAGTAATACATCGAAGCAGATCTTGACTGGACAAGCATCGGACCCCAACCCCCAACACATCTAGTGTGTTGCCATACGAATTGGACCCAGATTGCTAGAAATCCCCATTGACACATTTCATCGAACACATGCCATGCAACCAAGTCAAATGAAACAACCCAAGCATCAATCCTACCCTAACCCGTATTAGGGTTCATCAACACTACTCCATGGTGAGAAACATAAAGACAAGCAAAAAAAATAACATACAAACATTCACCATTGAGCAAAACTTAACACAATACAAAACAATGGAGAAAGAGAGAAGAAAATACTTATCTCCATTTGAATCCAACGATCCAATACAAGATTTATTAACCAAAAGCCCTAATCTAAACTAACCTAGAACTCACAAGAGAAGGGGGCAAAAGCCCTAAAAAATGGAAGAAGAAGCCATCAAGTCGGCCAGTCTCGTGTATTTATAGCCCCACATCGAAACCCTAATGGTTCGGGTCCAAACCCGCAGAAAATCTGCCACCCGATCGGTTGATGAGTCACCCGATCGGGTGAGAGCTTCGAAAATCTTCAACCGGGCGCTGAGGCGAGCGGGTGGCTCAGTCGGTTCGCCAAATGAGGAATTGCAGCTACAGATGAACCGATCGGGTGATAAGTCACCCGATCGGTTGGAATTACGCTCCATTTGGCCGAGAGCTCTGTCGGATTCAAACGGTCCACGAACCGGTCGGTTAAGCTGTCTGGGTCGTCTCTTTGAAAATTCCGTTACAGGTGAACCGATCGGGTGATAAGTCACCCGATCAATTGGAATTCAGCCCAAATGACAGAGAGCTCCGTCGGTTCACCCGATCGCTGAACCGATCGGGTGAGCATCTATTATTCTTCAGCTGCCGGCCGGGTAGGATACGCGTGCACCAACCGATCGGTTGACTGGTCCACCCGATCGGTTGAGGGCTGAGGAATATCAATCTTCATCGCTTTGACCCCCTGGATCACGTGTGACTCCTCCCATTGCTCCGGGGACTCATGATATCGTCAATTTTATGTCCAAAATGCTAGAAATTCCTGCAAATATACAAAAAACATGGAAAAGTGAAAGAAAACAAGAAAACACAAGAAAACACGAGAAAACGAATAAAAGACGACGGAAAATACGGAGAAACACGGAAGAAAACGTCCGTAAATATATGAAATATAAACGCACGTCAAAATCCCCCAAGCTGAACTCTTCCTCGTCCTCGAGGAAGACGAGTGAGAGTAGGAGCTCGGAGGGAGAAAATAGGGAGAAAGAGAGAAAAAGATAACTCTAAATCCTAAATCGCCCGTAAGGGCCAACAAAATCAAACACGCCACACGAAGCAAGCATACGACAAAACACAACACTAAACCAAGGAATGTAAGTCCAAACAAGTGTCGTGGGCCCACGGGGTGAAGCGCGAGTGAGTGTGGTCGTGTGCTAGCAGACGGTGTCACTATCTACATTGTGTAATAAAGCTCGATATACACAAATCCAAGAAATGACCCAAATATCGATTCGGTTCGAATTAAGCGGTGAATATATAGCTCAAGCATGCATGAGAATAGAGCGAGAATCGAAGCGTATCATGCATCGGGGACTCCACAGCTAGGGACAAGGAAATCACCACACTATAGCCTAGATAATCGCTAGAAGGTCCATATGCCAAGTGTTTTCGAAAACGATGGGGGTTGAGATGATGTGGAGTAGAACACTTGGTGCAAATTCTCGCCTTCCCTTTATTCTCGGTAGATAGGAAAAATATCCACACTTGAAATTTTTCGGTTTTGGGTATTTGTATTTTTTTTATTTTGGGCTATACAAAATTTTTCTTTTCTTTTCTTTTTGGGTTTTTCTTTTCTTTTCTCTTTTTTTTTGGATTTTTGGGTTTTTTGGCCATACACATGTGTACTCCCCCAAGTGGGAGAATGGTACACGACGAGGGGATTTGCACCAAGTAAAATAAAAATGAAATCGGATTCTAAACACTTGGGCAAAGGAGATATTTCTTGCTAATCAGAGCATAGGCTAAATGGGTTATCCTAGTCCTTAATTGTGGAATCCCGACACATGCGAAATGAAGTACACGATATATATATATAGCATGCAGAAGCAGACAGGGGAAATAAATACCGCATATTCAAATCGAAGCATGATAATCTAGGGGTCATTCCTGGACAGGTATATAAAGTAAAATCACAAAGTAGAAGCACACCACACGGCTAGGCACGACGCACGACTCACAAAAAGCTAAGTGGACCCACTATGCATGAAATGCAAGAGGACTCGATATCCTAGGGTTAGTGAATGTGATTATCGAAGCCGTGCAAGGTGTGCGTGTGATTTTTGTGGCAATTCATCATAGGGTTCATCTTTAGGAGAAAGAGATAAAAAGAAGAAAAGAAAAAGAAAAAGAAAAACACGGAGAAAAACGACTCAAATAACGAAGAAAAAGAGACAAATGACGCACGAAGTGTGACTCCCCCAAGCTGAAACTTGCATTGCCCTCAATGCAATAGTAGTGAATACGGGAGGGCAATGAAAATGGGGGGGTGCACGGACACAAAAAATGAAAAACACGAAAAACACACAAACGAAACTGGAAAATAAAGAGAAAGAAACATACAAAATAAAAGATATAAAACGCAATGAAGGACTCAAAGACACAAACACACGACAACGACACACAAAAACATGCACACAAAAGTCGATTTCCCCCAAGCTGAACATGACAATGCTAGCAAAATGGTATGATCAATGGGGATGTAGAGATATGCTAGGGGGAAAATCGGAAAAGAAAGAAATCAGAATGCAGGAGAGACAGTCTGCTCGTTCTCCTCGGAAGAGGATGTGGTGTGAAATAATAGAAGGGCACGACATGATGGGTTATTATGATGCAAAAGCAAATCCTAGATACGCTCCCCTCGCTAAAGAGAGGAGATGAGATTATTCAAATCTAAACTAGAAGGCAGTAAATTTTTACACTACTGGATTAGGATACACCTGAGCATAGGCGGATCCAAGATCTGAAGTGGGGCAGGTAGCTGCTCTAACTGCTCCTTCTGTGGCTCCGCCAAAAGCGTTGTGCCACGTGTGCCAATGGACCCAAGCAATGCACCTCCAAGCATCCCTCGTTGGTGTCCACCTGTGACCTGCAAAGGACGAGGTGCATTAGTCCATGGCAAGAAATTATTTCCCAAAATAAATGTATCCCAGAGATAATCGTCAACATGAGATGGAAAAATAATAAAAGGGTGATGAATACTCCCTGAGAATGGGTCGCTATCCTCAGTACTAGCGATGACCAAATCCTCGCTCTCCATGAGAAGTGGCTCTCCAGGTAGTGACGCACCGCAGCATACCTCAAGGGAAGTAGATCCTGTGTCCTGCGAGAGATATGGCGTGTTAAAAATATATGAGTCTAAAGAAATAAGACGTGAAAAGCGAGACTCAAATGTGGAGTGAGAGTGAGTATGAAAATCTCCCTGAATAGGGGCAATATGCTCAAGTACATGCTCAGCCGCAGAAGAAGTGGAGCGTGACGGTAGAGGTAGATGTGGCTCGGGCTCCATGAAGTGGATAATCGTATCCAAGCCCTCATGCACATCCTCCTCGACGATATGCTCATGCTCCTCCATCTGCCCGATGTCCTGAATGACATCCTCATAGTTGACCACCGACCAAGGAGGAAGCTGTGACAGAGATGGCTCTGGAGGTGGATGTGGAGCGGACCCCTCGTATGTGGTCGTGGTGTCCTTGTCCTCACGCACATCCTCCTCACCGGTATGCATAATCTCTGTAAACTCCTCAGTGCTCTCATAGGACTCATGTGGGGTATCCAAATCAAGACAAGAAACCTCTCCCACAGATCCTAGATAAATCTCCCCATCCTCATTATCATCATCAAAAAATGCTTCGTCATCCAAGTGGTAGTGATGGAAAAATGGGGTATCGGCTTGAGATGTGTCTATGGTGGCCGATGGCATGGTGGTCTTAACCATGAAAGTGGGTATATCCTCTCCTTCATCCCCTCTCCTCGATGTCGGCTCGGTGATTGGTACCATTAAGTTTTGTAATATTTGGCCTTGGTTAAACATGGCACTTTCAAGGAGAGACACGAGGCTTGATTCTTCTTGTATTTGTGGAGGGGTATAAGGTTGAGGAAATGGATGGGAGGTGTTTGGGCTAAGGTTGTGGGAAAATGTTTGGCCTTGGAGTGGGGGGAGGCTCTCGAGCGTAAATGGGCAATCATAATACACATGCCCCGCCATCCCACAAGTCTCACAAACCACAACCGAATAAGGATTGTATCCTCCCATCTGAGCATCGAAATTTGATCTCCACATGGTTACACCAAAGATACCTGGACAACAAAAATAAGAAAACTAGAGAGGAGCGTCAATAGTACAATAGAAATAACAAAAAGATAATATAATAGTGGGGGAAAAATTTCTTGGTTATTGAATAAATTTTTTTTAAAAAAAGAAATATTTTTTTTTGTTTTTATGCGTAGTCAAACGAACCCAAGCTAAGCTAATATCAAACCGAACGCCTCCCCGGCAACGGCGCCAAAAACTTGACCGGCGCCCCGTTTGCGGTATGGGCGCGGTGTCGTTTTACCGCAAGTGCACGGTTAGTGTAGGGTGCGGGTTTATCGAACTCAGGGAGGTGGATGGCTTGAATGGCTACTAGCCTCGCCTAGGTTGTGTGCTAGCTACGCGGATAATGTGGGTGGAAGTGTAGAAATAAAAGAAAGAAATGAAAAGGACACGAAATGAATCCCCGCTAACACGGGCTAGAGCATTCATGACACTTGGCATTTGACTTGACCCAGGGTGAGACATTGCCCCAAAAGGTGGTACCTAGCATCCATGGCCCGATATTCCGGTCGGTGCCAAGCACGCTAAGCCTACCCGGTTCCGGACGGTGGGCATTCCCATGTCCATTAACACCTTCCGCAACCGGGAGCATTAAGGCCACAATGATAACTCCCAACATTTTGTCCAAGCCGTTCCCACGCGCGAGGACTCGATGTCAACGCTAGGGGTGTGAGCTATGGCTAGGGAGTCAACTGCCTAGTTTATTCCCCCTTGGCCCGACGGTCAGAGGCGGTCTTTCTCCTGCCAATGACAATGAAACGCCCCCGCGTAACCCTAATGGCCAAATAGGTCAAATGTGATTTCTAGCAATACATCGAAGCGGATCTTGACTGGACAAGCACCGGACCTCAACCCCCAACACATCTAGTGTGTTGCCATATGAATTGGACCAAGATTGCTAGAAATCCCCATTGACACATTTCATCGAACACATGCCATGCAACCAAGTCAAATGAAACAACCCAAGCATCAATCCTACCCTAACCCGTATTAGGGTTCATCAACACTACTCCATGGTGAGAAACATAAAGACAAGCAAAACAAATAACATACAAACATTCACCATTGAGCAAAACTTAACACAATACAAAACAATGGAGAAAGAGAGAAGAAAATACTTATCTCCGTTTGAATCCAACGATCCAATACAAGATTTATTAACCAAAAGCCCTAATCTAAACTAACCTAGAACTCACAAGAGAAGGGGGGCAAAAGCCCTAAAAAAACTGAAGAAGAAGCCATCAAGTCGGCCAGCCTCGTGTATTTATAGCCCCACATCGAAACCCTAATGGTTCGGGTCCAAACCCGCAGAAAATCTGCCACCCGATCGGTTGATGAGTCAACCGATCGGGTGAGAGCTTCGAAAATATTCAACCGAGCGCTGAGGCGAGCGGGTGGCTCAGTCGGTTCACCAAATGAGGAATTGCAGCTACAGTTGAACCGATCGGGTGATAAGCCACCCGATCGGTTGGAATTACGCTCCATTTGGCCGAGAGCTCTGTCGGATTCAAACGGTCCACGAACCGGTCGGTTGAGCTGTCCGGGTCGTCTCTTAGAAAATTCCGTTACAGGTGAACCGATCGGGTGATAAGTCACCCGATCAATTGGAATTCAGCCCAAATAATAGAGAGCTTCGTCGGTTCACCCGATCGCTGAACCGATCGGGTGAGCAGCTATTCTTCTTCAGCTGCCGCCCGAGTAGGATACGCGTGCATCAACCGATCGGGTGACTGGTCCACCCGATCGGTTGAGGGCTGAGGAATATCAATCTTCATCGCTTTGACCCCCTGGATCACGCGTGACTCCTCCCATTGCTCTGGGGACTCATGATATCGTCGTTTTTATGTCCAAATAGCTATAAATTCCTGTAAATATACAAAAAACATGGAAAAGTGAAAGAAAACAAGAAAACACAAGAAAACACGAGGAAACGAATAAAAGACGGTGGAAAATACGGAGAAACACGGAAGAAAACGTGCGTAAATATATGAAATATAAACGCACGTCAGCCGAGCAAAGGAAGCCCACTCGGTCGAGTGAGAAAGTTCACTCGCTCGAGTGGTATAGGGAATTCGTCCAGAGAAAGGCCCAAGTTAATGGAATTTTCAGAGATCCTGAGGAGGCCCACTCAGCCGAGCATGAATGCTCACTCGGCTGAGTGAAGAAGTCCACTCGGCCGAGCCACCCCTGAAGACAGACCCTGAGACCCCCGAAGTTTCTGTTTTTCTGCAGGGTGTGTCACTCGGCCGAGTGACAAGTCACTCGGCCGAGTGACCCTCTCCGACTGCTGTTAGGGCTGCGAATTCTGGGCTACACAGGGGCAGTTTGGTCACGAATTTTTCGACGATTTTAGAGGGTATTTAAATCCTGTTTTTACCCTAGTTTAGGAGAGACTTGAACTATATTTTTTAGACTTTCTTTGAGGATTTTGACGGCTACTCTTTTGTAAAATCTCAGCTGGAGATCATTGGCGTCAACATTGGTTTGTCTTTTCTTATTAAAAACTCAATTTTTATGCATTATTTCTCTTTTGCAATGAATTGTGCCATGATCATTGTTGTTATTTCTGAGATTTGCATGATGCTTAGTGAGTAGTGCTGTCGTTCTAGGGCATGGGAGATGAACCATATGGACCCTATCTCTGAATTGTGATGAATTTGTTGATTTGTTGCTAGAATTGATAATGGTTAGGTTGTGATCGATTGATTATGGGTAGCTAGGAATTCATATCGATTGGGATTTGCAACAGATTGGATCCCAATTGATAGGAAGGCCTAGATATTCGATTTAGATTGACAATTGGATTTCTCTAGATTTGGTTTGCAAGAGATTGGACCAAAGCTAGGATTTTTAATTGTGAATCTATACTAATATTCGTTTGCAAGAGATTTGACCAAAGCTAGGATTTTTAATTGTGAATCTATACTAATATTCGTTTGCAAGAGATTGGACGAATAAGAACTATCATAACCTAGGTCGTAGCTCGAGTTTGCACGAGAGTGGGGCTCGAGATACGATTGAACCATGATGTCGTTCTTCATGCTAGCGGCTTAGGTTAGGGTTTGCACGAGAGTGGGTCCTATCCTAGGTTTGCTATAGACCGGCAATAGCACGAGAGCATGAGCTTGGTTCTACATTAAGTTGCGACTAGTTCACCTATATTCAAGCTTAGCAACAATGAAATTTATGAATCACAAGGATGGGAGACGGTTTGTAGTGGGGATTTCCTATCCCTAGATGCTTTTTATTATATTGATATTTTCTTGATACTTGAACGATTGTGACTATTACACCAAACTATTCTTGTTCTCTTGATAGCTAGGTGATTGGAATAAGACACGGTCATTTGTCCACCCTGAGTTCGATACACGCTCGCCGCTATACCGTGCGCTTGCGGTAAAACTACAAGTCGTTTTTTGGGTGCACATCCGGACGCGATCAAGTTTTTAGGGCCGTTGTCGGGGAGGTGATAGTGTTTTATTTTCATTACTTAGTTAGTTTTTTGTTGTATTATTTTTTATTCTACTCCTCTATCGTGCTAAAAATTCCATCGAAGCTCTATTTTTCTGTGCATGTACACGAGATCTACGGTGAACCCAGAGGATATAATATTTGATCCGAAGATCCAACACACTGAAAGGAGGATCAGAGCCGAGAAGATACTCAATATAGAGGACGGTTGTATGAACCGACTGGAGACACCGGAAGAATTAGTGGCACGTATGGTGAGGATAATATCTATCAGAGATAGGCTACGACCTAAGACTACCTCCACTACTTCTTCCATCGCTATGCCGGAGTTGGCGGCGGATAAGAATTTCGAGCTCAAAACGGGACTAGTGGTCTTAATGCAACAAGACCCATTCCATGGGAACTCCCATGAGAATCCACATTATCACCTTCAGCTATTCTTGTCCAAGTGCGCCACCTTTCTGATGCCCGGTGTATCTGTCGATGCAATCTGATTGCGCCTCTTCCCATTCACCCTCAGAGACAAGGCCTTATATTGGTTGAGGAAGCAAACAGAGGGAATCTTTACTATGTGGGATGAGTTGGCTAGTGCTTTTGTTGATAAATTCTACCCACCATCCAAGACGATGAAGATAAGGAGCGCACTTATGTCCTTCAAGCAAGGACCGCATGAGACTCTATACGAGGCATGGGAGTGCTTTAAAGATCTCCAGCATCAGTGCCCCTATCACAGCATTGAAGCATGGGAGCTAGTACACAGCTTTTATAATGGACTCCAACCGGACACTAAGCAAATCATAGATGCAACCGCCAACAGAGCCATTCTATCCAAGACACCGGATGAAGCTACGGCCCTATTAGAGAAGATGGCCTCTAATAATCAACAATGGGGCGACGAGCAAGGGCAATCTTCTACCTCCTTAAAGCCAACAAGCATATATGAGGCCAAGGCCGTAGCAGAGCTTTCCACTAAGTTTGACTCTCTCCACAAGGTTGTGGAGAGATTGGAGAAGTTGATCACTGAGCCGCATGGAGCTCCCGCCACATCTACACCGGGAGGCAATATGAGCGATTGGCAAGACCAATCTCCAGCTATGTTCTTAGGAGGAGAGCATGGAGAAGGAGCCTTAGAGCAAGTGCAATATGTTGCGGAGAACACCGGTTATTGGGCCAACCCGGCCGCAAGGAATCATCCCGGATTTTCGTATGCGAATAATGATGGAGCTCTAAACCCACCACCGCAACAACCTCAAGCTAGGCCTCCACCTCCACAACCTCAATACCAACCGAGGGGGCCACCACAATAAAGCTACCCGCCTAGGCAACAAGCAGGACCATATGGGCCGCCGGGTTATAACCAAAGTTGGAGAGCTCCAAACCCACCACAAGCACAACCAAGATCGGATCATGAAGCTAGGGTGGATGAATTCATGGTGGAGCAAAAGAAAATAAACGCTAGATTGATTGCACAACAAGATTCTCTCAATACCGTGGTAGGTCAACTAGCGGAGCAACAGAAGTTGCTAAATAAAAATACTCAACAATTGCCGGCTCAACCAGAACCTAATCCATGGAGCAATACCGGCCACATCAATGCGGTGGTGGCGGTTACTACTACTGGGGGATGGATACCGCTGGTTCAAACCAAGGAGCCCGTGGAGGAAATATTTGATGACAAGGAGCCGGTAATTGAGGAGGAGCGCCCAAAAGAGCCGCCAGAAGGTGGAAATTCTGAAACTAAGAAGCCAAATGAGGAGCGCACCTACATGCCACCGGTGCTCTTTCCACAACGGTTGGCGAGAGCTAAGATTGAGAAGCGGCTTGCTAAATTCCTTGAGTACTTGCGAGGGGAAATCCTCAATATACCTTTCTTGGATGCTATCGTAGAGATCCCGTCATATGCCAAGTTCTTGAAGGACTTAATTTCGGGGAAGAAAAGAAAGGAGAAAATAATGTTTGCCGAGCAAGGAGCTTGGTTCACCCGGAAGGAGAAAGAGCCGACAAAATTCAATGATCCCGAAAGATTTCGCATCCCATGCACACTTGGAGGAGTCCCACTACAAAAGGCTTTGGTAGACTTGGGAGCAAGTATGAGCCTAATGCCCTTAAGCATGTTTAAGCGATTAAATACGGGGACCGACTTGAACCCAATGGACATGAGAATACAACTTGCGGATGGTCGGGTTACTAGGCCGGTAGGGATTGCGGAGGACATACCACTCCAAGTTCCGGGAGGAATATGCTTGCCATGCGACTTCGTCATTATGGACATCAAAGAGGAGGGCAATACTTCACTTACACTTGGACGTCCCTTCCTAGCCACCACCGGCGTGATAGTCGACGTGAGAGAGGGTACTTTATCTTTGAATGTCGGAAATGTCGAGGTTGAGTTCTATATCCCGAAAGCAATGAAGCACATGCCCTACCAAGAGGAAGTGGATTATGTGGACCTCCTTGATGAGGTAATCGATGAAGCCATACCGCACTCCATCGGAGCCCTACACGATGACGGCCTTGAAGAAGGCCAATCTTCTAGCAATGGAGAAAAGTTGGAAGACCCTTGGTATAGCCCTTTGGGTGATGACAAAGAAGATGACGCTGATGTCGCGAGAATAAGGGATCTATGCAAGCTCTCCACGAGCAACAATTTGAAGAAAGCCACGCCGGACGAGAGATAGGAATCACCGGTGAAGAAAAAAGATTGGTACAAGCTCTAGCTTGGGGGACTTATCCCCCAACACCACCCATGATGAGTGGAAGCCGAGGAATTACCACGAATATCAACAACCAAATCCAAGTGGCCTTCCTGACAAATTTGACGGGCGCATCTCGTTTGCGCCAAATATCACGCACTAAACGAAAATCATAAAGGGTCGATGTCATGACCTTAAATGAGTGCTTGTCGGGAGGCAACCCGACGGTTTTATACCATTCTTAGTTGATTTCTATTTTTATTTTTGATTTTTCTTAGTGTTTAGGGTCTAGCGTCTATAAAAATCGTGACAACGGGCTCTATTTTTAAACACTCCGAAACTCTGCCTTCTGAAAATGGGAGACAGGAGATGGAGAACGAGAAATCATTCATATGGAGGATAGCCATGGCAAGGAGAGCACTCCAGGAACGTGCTCAGGCCCCAGGAGAAGGAAGAGACTGATGGGAGGAAGAAAAACAGAGATTGGTGCGAAAACAGAGAGCAGTTGCAGAAAAGAGGAAGCAACTCGGCCGAGTGACATTGTCACTCGGCCGAGCAAAGACTCTACTTAGCTGAGTGGAGTACCGATCAGGGAAGATCCTACCGACCAACTCTTTGTTATTTTCTGCGATTTACAGTATAATTTGCCACTCGGTCGAGTGATTTTTCACTCGGCCGAGTGAATCTGATACCCTCCACGCTCTAAAAATTGCTGAGTGGCCTTGTCACTCGGCCGAGTGGAACTTGTCCATTCGGCTGAGTGGGAGAAGTCACTTGGCTGAGTCATAAGTTGCGGGAGTTTATTTCGAAAAATTTTCATATTGAGCCACTCGGCCGAGTGAACTCTTCACCCGGCCTAGTCGCTACATCCCCATATAAGTCGCGGGCGCTGCTGACGTCCCCCGTGTTTGCGTGCATGCAAGTGTGCAATGTATAATTGGGGGCGTGAGATTTAAATATTTGTAACCGCAAGCACACGGTGTTGTAGTGTGGCTTGGGGGTCGAACTCAGGGAGGCGTGGTTGTGCTTGTGTCAAGAAGGACCAAATTCACCCCATGGGCGAGCTAGCCCGAATCGGATGATGGGTTGTCACGGAAAATGAATGCGAAGGATAAACAATATGAAGGGAAAACCCGGGAACTTAGGTTTCCACCCTATCGTGCGATTCTCGCCGATACGGCCTACGGGTAGGATAGCGATCGGAATTAGGTCTAATGGTGAGACGTTGCCTCTAAGAGTGATACCAGCGTCCCATGGGCCCGATATTCCGGTTGGTGCCCAGGATGATACACCGGACTTCTCGGGTTCGGTCAGTGGGCATTCCTATGTCCATTAACACTGACCAACTCCGGGAGCACTAAGCTCGCAACGATAACTCCCAACGTCTCATCCTGCTGCTTCCGCGCGCTAGGATTCGACGTCTACGCTAAGGGCGTGAGCTATGGCTAGGGAGTCAACCGCCAAGTTTATTCACCCTTGGCTCAACGGTCAAAGGCGGTCTTTTTCCCGCTGATGACAATAAAACACACCGCGTAACCGTTAGATTCCTATTCCCTATCGATTTCCTAGTCCTATGGATGCATCGGGAAGAACCCACGAAAGGGTTTCCACCAAAATCCCAGATTTGGGAACTACTCACACATATTTACTAAAAAGCGATCTAAATAGCAATCGACCGTTAGAAACATGATCAGGCAATTGAAAAGCAGTAAGAGTAATGCAATAAACACTATATTAAAGTTTAACAAAGATCGAAAAACTTACAAATATCTGAAAAATTACAGCCATCAAAAGAAAGAAAAAACAGCAAAAAATAAAAACTCTCGTTTCTGGAAAACCTAGGGGTCATATATATAGAATACGATATCACCCGATCGGTTGACAAGTCAACCGATCGGGTGACCTGCTTCGTTTCTTCAACAGTTCAGCACAGGACTTCACCCGGTCACATGGCACGGTCGGTTGAGGGTTGAGGCTGATCGGTTGGATCTTCGTGCCGTCGGGTGAACCGGTCGGTTAAGCTGTCCGTGTCTCGGCTTCGGAGAATCGGCTACAGGTGAACCGATCGGGTGAAGGTCACCCGATCGGTTGGCATTCAGCATCAAAAATCCAGAGAGTTGGGGCATTTGAACCGGTCTCTGAACCGACCGGGTGACTTCTTGGCCGCTCCAACTTGCGTCCGGATGGTGCACGCATGCATCACCCGATCGGTTGGAAGTGACCAACCGGTCGGGTGAGGGGCTGAAAGATGCGATCTTCGTCGTTTGACCCCCTGGATCACGCGTGACTCCTCCCGTTGCTCCGGGGACTCATGATATCATCGTTATATGTCCCCTACGCAGGTAAACTCCTGCAAAATACGAAAAAACACGGAAAAGTGAAAGAAAACAAGAAAACACAAGAAAATGAATACAAGAGGGCGGAAACAACGGAACAACACAAAAGAAAACGTGCGTGAATATATGAAATATAAACGCACGTCAAAATCCCCCAAGCTGAACCCTTCCTCATCCTTGAGGAAGACGAGTGAGAGTAGGATCTCGGAGGGAGAAAATAGAGAGGAAGAGAGGAAAGAAGAAAACAGAAAATCCTAAATCGCCCGTCAGAGCCAGCAAAATCAAAAACACACACCAAGCTAACAAACGCCAAATCACACCGCTAAACCGAGGAATACGAGTCCAGACAAGTGTCGTGGGCTCATGCCGTGAAGCACGAGTGAGTGTGGTCGTGTGCCAGTAATCGGTGTCACTATCTACATTGTGCAATAAGCTCCACATACACAAATCCAAGAAATGACCCAAATAATGATTCGATTTAGAAATAGCGGTGAATGTATGGCTCAAGCATGCAAGAGAATAGTATGAGAATAGAAATGCATCATGTGTCATGGACTCCACAGCTAGGGGCTCGGACATCACCACACTATCACCTAGATAATCGCTAGAATTCCATATTCCAAGTGTTTTCGAAAGTGATGGGGGTTGAGATGATGTGGAGTAGAACACTCGGTGCAAATTCTCGCCTTCCCTTTATTCTCCGTAAGTAGGAAAATATACACACTCACATATTTTTTTGGGGGTTTTGGATATGTGTATTTTTTTGGCTTTTTGGCTATACAATTTTCTCTTTTCTTTTCTTTTTGGGTTTTTCTCTTTTTTTTTTGAATTTTTGGCTATACATGTGTACTCTCCCAAGTGGGAGAACAGTACACGACGAGGGGAATTGCACCAAGTAAAACAAAAAAGAAATCGGATTCTAGACACTTGGGCAAGGGAGATATTTCACTAATCAGAGCGTAGGCTAAATGGGTTATCCTAGTTCCAACTGTGGAATCCCGACACATGCGAATTGAAGCATACGATATATATATTCATGCATACAGAAGCAGATAGGAGAAGCAAATACCACATATTCAAGTCGAATCATGATAATCCAGGGGTCATTCCTGGACAGGTATATAAAGTAAAATCACAAAGTAGAAGCACACCAAACAGCTAGGCACGACGCACGACTCACAAAAAGCTAAGTGGACCCACGATGCATGAAATGCAAGAGGACTCGATATCCTAGGGTTAGTGAATGTGATTATCGATGCCATGCTAGGTGTGTGTGATTTTGTGGCAATTCATCATAGGGTTCATCTCTAGGAAAAAGAGATAAAAAGAAGAAAAGAAAAAGAAAAAAGAAAAAGACGGAGAAAAACGACTCAAATAACGAAGAAAAAGAGACAAATGACGCACGAAGTGCGACTCCCCCAAGCTGAAACTTGCATTGCCCTCAATGCAATAGAATTAAATACGGGAGGGCAATGAATATAGGAGGGAATCACACAAACGAAACTGAAAATAAGAATAAAAATAAAAATCACACCACACGACATAAAAACAGAAAATAAAATAAATAAAAAGGAAAATCACACGACACGACAAATAAACAAACACACAAAGAAAAACGACACACGACAGTACACAGAAAAAATTTGACTTCCCCCCAAGCTAGACGTGACAATGCTAGCAAGATGATATGATCGTGAAAATGCAGAGATATGCAAGGGAGAGGTCAGAAAACAAAAAGAATGGAAAGAAAGATAAAAAAAGAAGGGACCTGAAGCGGGAATGGGTACTCCCCTAGCTGTGGTAAAGCAGGGCTCCGCAAAGACAGATGGGCACTAAAAATAGGGGGAGTCAAAAGCTGGATGGGAATATATCAAGTAGAGGAACCACCCTCTGGGGGTGGTGGTGGGGGCCTGTGCTGAGGACCAGGAGTGGTGGGGGTGGGATGTGAAGCTCGGAGACATCGGGAGAGTCAGTGCGAATGTGACGAATGAGGCTTTGAAGGACGGGCAGGTCACGCTCGACTGACGGTTGAGTTGCCTGACCACCAACTCCTGCTAGGAGGATCATGGACATAAACTGGTCGGCTTGGTCGTCGTCATGGAATGACGCCTCGTATTCGGCATCGCCAATGTAAACGGGGTCAGAGGAGCATGGGGTGGTGGATGAATTGGTGGCGGTGGTGGATTGGGTGGAGGATTGTGTGTGACGAGTGCGACGGGTGGGTCTAGGGTTGGAAGTGCTGGTGTCGGCAGGTGTAGCGCGGCGAGGAGGCATTGTGCAGGAGTTGTGTGTGTGTATGCAAAATACGATGAATACACACTAACACGGAAAACGAGCAAAATGAAATTCTAGGGCAAAATATAAAGGTGAGCTAAGGAACGAAATTACCCAATTGAGATGAAGATCGTTTCTCGTAGATGCCCCAACACGACGCAACGGGAACACGTGTGAAGTCACGGCACTTCTCTGCAGCGAAAAGTCCGAAAATGGGGGGATTAGGTCTTGAGAAAGCGAAATGGGAGAAAGAGAGGGAGAGGAAACGATGGAGAGATGGAAGGGGTAGGTGGAGAGAGAGGCTAGAGGTGGAGTAGAGGCAGTGGGAGAAGTTTTTCAGCCATTGGGGGAGAGGGGGAGATGAAACGACGGCAAAATTTGCGAGATCGGGCGAGAAAAACGAACCGGTGGGGGGGTTATTTATAGGGTTTAAGTCGAACCGATCGGGTGAGTTATCACCCGATCGATTGACAATTAGGTCGAAATTTTCAGCTGAAGAGACGCTGCAGGCGAACCGGTCGGTTGATAACTCACCCGATCGGTTGGCCGCTTCACAAATTTTCCCGAGAGTTTGGTACAGCTCACCTGGTCTGTCAACCGGCCATGCTTCTCATCACTCGATCGTTAACAAAGTCTGAAAATTTCTCGAGACTTCAGCCCCAGTTCACCCAGTCTGCCAACTGGTCTCACATGCCTTCACCCGATCGGTTCGTTGAGCGACTGATACGGCCGGCAGCTGATACATCCCAACCGATCGGGTGAGTTATCAACCGATCGGTTGGGGCCTTGTTTTCTGTAAAGTGCACAAATGGCCTAAGTCCCTCAACAAAAGTTCTTGCGGCTGGATTTATTTATTAAAATAGATGAAATAAAGTTAAAAATAATCCTAAAAATTGGAAACAAAGGTTTAGAGCATGGGTTGCCTCCCATGAAGCGCTTTTGTTTAACGTCGTTAGCTCGACGCCCGTGGATGATGTTCAAGGTAGGCGATACGGGTGATGCCCAAAGTTTGGCATCGCTTCAGCTTCCGGGCTGGTAGCTTTTGTTATAGTCGGTGGCGACAAAAAAACTTGCTCGACCACCTTCCCATTGTTGACGGGGTCCGGAGGCTTCTCCTTCATATTGGCGTCCACCGCCACTCGTTTAAGGATCCAGACCTCATCCCCGGTGAGCCCCATGGGCTCTTTGCCTTTTCTCCTCGTAGGAGGAGCTTTTGGGAATCCAGGAGGGATCACATGTCAGGCGACCGCCTTATCAGCAACTTCTTCTTTTGGTGAACTAACTTGCTCTCCAAGATCTCCCAAGCTATCGGGGGGATTTCTTGAAAGAATCTTCCAGGAGCTTGCCTCCTCAGCTCTCTCTTCTTCCAGCTCCAGCACATTGATACTAGGATCATCCGGAGGATCAGGGTGCTTCATTGACAACCCCAAGTCAAATTCGACTTTCTCCTTGCCAACGTTAAGGGAAAGCTTCCCATTCTTCACGTCTATTAGCACACCGGCGGTTGCCATAAAGGGTCGTCCAAGGATAATAGGGGTGTGCATATCTTTCGGCATGTCCATCACCACAAAATCCACCGGCACTTGCACTCCACGCACATCAACGGGGAGGTCGTCTACTACCCCCACCGGGTATTTGACCGAACGGTCAGCAAGCTACAATGTTATGCCGGTGGGCTCCAAGTCTCGCATCCCTATTCTCCTGTATAGCGATAGGGGCATCAAACTGACGCTCGCTCCTAGATCGACGAGCGCCCTCTGGATTCACACTCCCCCAATAGAACAAGGGATGGAGAAACTTCCTGGGTCTTTAAGCTTGGGTGGATTTGCGCGCTGAATGAGGGCGCTACACTCTGCCATTAATACGACCTTCTCCTTTCTGGATCCTCTTGTCACCAAGTTCTTTAGAAATTTGGCGTAGGAGGGAATCGTCTCGATAGCTTCGAGGAAGGGGATTTGCAAACTCAGATCTTTGACCATGGCAAAGAATTTGCCATACTTCTTGTCTATTTGGGCTTGGGCTAACCGTTGCAGAAAAGGCACAACGGGATTGAATACCCTGAGGTTCCCTTCCTCATCCTTTTTCTTCTCCTCTTCATGGATTTCCTCCGGAATAGTTGGCTTTGACGACGAAGCACCGGCGTCATTCAATTTTTCAATCGGTCGCTCCACGACCAATGGTGCTTCCGGATCCTTTGGGGGCACTCTTGTGGGGATTTGTGTTCCGCTCCTCAAGACAATAGCGGACACGTTCGCATGGTCATGCGTGAGTGCCAAGGTCTGATTTGCTCCCCTCGGGTTCACCTCCGGTTGTGGCGGTAATAGAGTCTGCGGCCTCTGAAGGTTCGCCACTTGTAACCCCAGCTGGGTTACTTGATCAGTGAGAACTCTTTGTCCCATCTCCAGCTTCAGATTTATCTTCTCCTGGTTGGCGATGTATTGAGTCAAGAGGGACTCAACCGGAGAGATGGCCCTCTGCTGGCCATATTGCTGCTGGAATGGGCTGCTGATTCCTGGGAGCATATTGTTGATAATGTTGTGGATGTTATTGCTGCTGAAACTGCTACTGCTGAAACTGCTGTTGCTGAGGCCTAGCCGGCTGATATATCTGTTGTTGATGCTGCTGAGGCGGCGGCTGCTGATACGGTGCCCGGTAACTAAGGTTGGGATGATTCCGGTTGTTTGGAGAGTGGGCCGGGTTGGAGTTGGTTCGTGGTGGAAAAGGCGCATTCCCCGTAGGATTGTAAAATAACGCGCTCGCCTGATCCAATGGTGGTGAGATGTCACCGCCGTCGAATTCTCCAAAGACTTCGGCTTCAACCGCCACAATGTATTGTGTACCGGCACCACCGGCTCCTACCATCAATGCGGAGATCTGGGTCGACAGCAAGTCAAACTTGATGGATAATTTGTCGACGTCCTCAACCCTGTGGATACCCCCAGATCTAGGTGTGGCTCTCTCGTCACACCACCGCTCATTGTTAGATGCCATATTTTCCAGAATCTGTCCGGCATCTTCTTCACTTCTTGACATAAAGGACCCTCCAGCCGCGGCGTCCATGGAAGATTTTAAATCGTCCCTCAACCCATTATAGAACAGATTTATGATCTGCCATTGGGGAGCTCATGGTGGGGACATCTCCGCTGCATCTCCTTGTATCTGGTCCAGGTTTCGTGCAGAGACTCGTGGCTGGCCTGGGAGAAGGAGGAGATCTCACTCCTCAGCTTTATGGTCTTCCCCGGAGGAAAGAAATTTGTCAGAAAAGCATTTGAGAGCTTCTCCCATGTGTTGAATGTATTCGGATCCTTCCCTGTAAGCCACAGCTTAGCCTTATCCTACAGAGAGAAGGGGAATAGCTTCAGACGGATCGCCTCAGTTGTGACACCGTTTATCCGAAAGGTATCACATTTCTCCAAGGAGTCCAAATATTCAATGGGGCTCTCCATGGGTGCCCCCGAGAATTGATCCTGATGGATCCACGTCACCAAAGATGACTTAAGCTCGAAGCTTTGCGCCGTAATAGTAGGAGGATGGATGGCGGAGGTGGACTCGATGGATGGCATCGAGTACTCCAGCAGGGACTTGTGAGATGGGGTGTTCTCCCCCATGGTTTCAGGATCCTCTCTTCTTCGCTTCTCTGTGGCAAGATGCCTTAGGGTGGCGTTTATCTCAGGGTCAATGGGAATCAAGTCGTCGAGACTCCTTGAACTCCTGCGCATTAAAAACAACAAACACCCGTGAAGCGAAAAGTGGGAAAGAAATAGATAAGATAAAATAAAAAATAAAAATAAAAAATAAAAATAAGAAAATAAGAAAATAAAATGTAAATGTAAAAAGAAGAATGCGAAAATTATCGCGAGGTAGAGATGTGAGCTAGACACAAGAGTTCATGAAATCCTAAAATAACAAGCACGTTGCCTCCCCGGCAACGGCTCCATAAAGCTTGACATCCCATGCGCTTTGCGCATGTGTGGTGTGTGCAATGTATAATTGGGGGCGTGAGATTTAAATATTTGTAACCGCAAGCGCACGGTGTTGTAGTGTGTCTTGGGGGTCGAACTCAAGGAGGCGTGGATGTGCTTGTTTCAAGAGGGATCAAATTCACCCCATGGGCGAGCCAGCCCGAATCGGGTAATGGGTTGTCACGAAAAATAAAATGCTAGGGATAAACAATATAAAGGGAAAACCCGGGACTTCGGTTTCCACCCTATCGTGCGATTCTCGCCGATACGGCCTACGGGTAGGATAGCGATCGGAATTAGGGTCTAATGGTGAGACATTGCCTCTAAAAGTGATACCAGCGTCCCATGATCTCGATATTCCGGTCGGTTCCCATGATGATACGCCGGACTTCCCGAGTTCGGTCAGTGGGCACTCCCGTGTCCATTAACACTGATCGACTCCGGGAGCACTAAGCTCGCAACGATAACCCCAACGCCTCATCCTGCCACTCACGCGCTCTAGGATTCGACGT
This sequence comes from Scilla litardierei, assembly GCA_030789695.1. Lineage (NCBI taxonomy): Eukaryota > Viridiplantae > Streptophyta > Magnoliopsida > Asparagales > Asparagaceae > Scilla > Scilla litardierei. The sequence goes on from CM061139.1 coordinate 83,841,359, forward strand.
CTATGCTAAGGGCGTGAGCAATGGCTAAGGAGTCAACCGCCAAGTTTATTCCCACTTGGCCCAACGGTCAAAGGCGGTCTTTTTCCGCCGATGACAATAAAACACCCCGCGTAACCGGTAGATTCCTAATCCCTATCGATTTCCTAGTCCTATGGATGCATCGGGGAGAACCCATGAAGGGGTTTCCACCAAAATCCTAGATTTGGGAACTACTCACAAATATTTACTAAAAAGCAATCTAAATAGAAATCGACCGTTAGAAACATGATCAGGCGATTGAAAAGCAGTAAGAGCAATGCTAATAAACACTATATTAAAGTTTAACAAAGATCGAAAAACTTACAAATATCTGAAAAATTACAGCCGTTAAGAGAGAGAAAAACCGCAAAAAATAACAACCCTCGTTTCTGGAAAGCCTAGGGGTCCTATATATAGAATACGATATCACCCGATCAGGTGAAGAATCACCCGATCGGGTGACCTGCTTCGTTTCTTCGGCGGCTCAGAATAGGACTTCACCCGGTCACATGGCACGGTCGGTTGAGGGTTGAAGCTGATCGGTTGGATCTTCGTGCCGTCAGGTGAATCGATCGGTTGATCTGTCCGTATCTCGGCTTCGGAGAATCGGCTACAGGTGAACCGATCAGGTGAAGGTCACCCGATCGGTTGGCATTCAGTATCAAATTCCAGAGAGTTGGGGCATTTGAACCGGTCTCTGAACCGACCGGGTGACTTCTTGGCCGCTCCAACTTGTGTCCGGGTGGTGCACGCGTGCATCATTCGATCGGTTGGAAGTGACCAACCGGTCGGGTGAGGGGCTGAAAGATGTGATCTTCGTAGTTTGACCCCCTGGATCACGCGTGACTCCTCCCGTTGCTCCAGGGACTCATGATATCATCGTTATATGTCCCATATGCCGGTAAACTCCTGGCAAATATGAAAAAACACGGAAAAGTGAAAGAAAACAAGAAAACAAAAGAAAACGAATACAAGACGGCGAAAAACAATGGAAAACACAAAAGAAAACATGCATGAATATATGAAATATAAACGCACGTCAGCTGCGCGAATTCCAAAATTCCCAAATTTCGCAAATTTTCACCGCAGCGCCCGAGCCTCTTTAGCTTCCCTCGCCTGAATCACTGACTTCCCTTGCCCGAGCCGATGACCGACGCCGGTCGCCGACGCCGCCCCGCCATCAATCATCGCCGGCGCCGCCTCCCCCGTAGCCGGTCATCCCCATTTCGTCCCAAATTCATTTTTCTTCTCCATTCTCCCAATCTATACGCTCATTGCAGCCCAAATTCAAATTAATTCACATATATATCTTTTATCCCCTATCTTCCCCTTGTATATTGATTATCATTTGCTGATTTGATTGTTTGTGCTTCTGGTTAGCTTGGGGGAGGTTCTGGACACACTCGGAGCTTCACGGAGGAGGTGTTTCTTCGCACAATTCCATCATTTGCTCTCGCGTCATGCTCGGGTACACTCGTTCCCTATTTATTTCAGCACTTCGCATATTACTTGGGTGGGCACGTCTCGCGGCACACATGCTGCCACGCCTTAGACCACGCACTCAGGAGCCCGCTGCCAAGCGAAAGAGGTCAGGCGATCCTGGTCCCTCTTCCGTTAGGGCGGACTCCCCACCACCTAGCCCACCCCCACCTACACAGCTGACTCCTGCCGATCCCATTCCACCACCTGCACTGTGTTGAGTATTGATTCCCCGGATTTGGTTTTGATGATGAACAAACATAAATATCGTGAACTAACTCTTTGTGAGCGCAGTTATGGAGATCGTCGCCAAATTTCTATGAACTTTAAAAGCGACGTCTCAAGACTTCTTAAAGCGCGTGATCGTGTGCCTGAAGCTTCATTGAAGCTCTAGGAGCATTATTGAAGTCAAGAGATTCGGATCGAAGCGTTTGAAGACGGTTCATCAGGTTTTATTTATAGTCTTCTAGCTTCTTTTCGTAGAATGTTAAGCCTTGAGTAGGTCTTACATTAAAATCTTCTTAACGCTCGTATCTTAGAGCTAGGATTATCTTAGAAGCCCATAGAATCTTTCCTAAAGCTTAACGCTTCATATCGCAGCTTCTTATGCATCTTAGTTGGTTGAAGAAGAAGAACCAACCGACTAGATGGCAATCTAGTCGATCGGTAATCCTTCTTGAACCGACTAGATTGCCTTGTTCATTTTCAGCTCATTCACTGTTTACAGTTAGTCAGTCCAAGAAGGTTCACCGACCGACTAGTTATCAAACTAGTCGGTTAGGAATCCTTCTTAGACCGACTAGTTATGTCTTTCATTTCACAGCCTGAGCTACTGTTTACAGTTAGTCGTTCAAAGAACAACTATCGACCGACTAGTTGTGAAACTAGTCGGTTGGAATTTGTTCTTAAACCGACTAGTTCTCTTTGAATTCAGCCGATACTATTTCAACTCTTAGTCGGTCAAAGAACACTCACCGATCGACTAGTTGTCAAACTAGTCGGTTGGCAAGTCTTCTTAGACCGACTAGTTCTATATCTCCTGAACTTTACATATTGGCTGTTCACCTTTTAGTCGGTTCATGTTGAATCACCGACCGACTAGTTGAGAAACTAGTCGGTCAGTGATCCTTCTTTGACCGACTAGACTGCTTCTGAATAGAGCCGTTGGAGCATTAATTGCCACGATTTTTGCTCTCTCTTTTCTCTATCCTATACATACTTGAAGGGCTTCTTGCTAAGCATTCAAGGCTGATATTTATTACATTTTGGAGAATCAAAGAGAAGCATTTATTTCTCAGTTCCAAGCTTTCATTTCTCACAAGAATCTCTCACTCACTCTTATTTCTCAAGAAAGATTCATTGATTGTGAGCCACTCAAGCCAAGAGCTTGATTCAAGGTCACCAACTCCTCCCTAGGCTTCTATTGCTGGTCAACTTCTTGGAGCTAGGGTTTGGTGACTTCTTCTCCTCCAAAATCCTCCTTGCCCTAAAATCGTAAGTTTACTCAAGGCATATGATTTTGTTGGTAAGCATGTCTTATTTCATTTAATTTGATATTGCAAGTTTTACTCTCGGTTGTGAGAGTTGTGTGTGATCCCGGTTTGTGGGAGTCACATTTTCTTTTGTGTATGATTTGATCTTGTAGAGGTTTTCTACAAGAATTTCATAGTGCAAATTTGAGTTAGAAGTTTCTAACTCAAGTATCCGGAGGGGATCCGGGTGTTTGGGACGTAGGACCACCAGGAACAAGTCGGAGAGACTTGGGTGGATCCGAACCCGTTATATCGTTTGTTTGCGATTGCATTTTATTGTTGTCACATTTTCATTTCCTCATTGTTGGTTGAGTTTGCAAGGTAATTAGAAATTATCTTCTTAATTATTTTAAAGTACTATTCACCCCCTCTAGTACTTGTGCAGTAGCTATCAGGGCATTACACACAGCCCGCCCCCGCTATCGATACGATGGAGATTACGTTCAGGGATGATGCACACCGCGCCAGATTTGAGCATATCTCCCACTGCTTGATTGTACCCTCTAGGTTTGCACACCTAGCTGACTTTGACCGCCTAGGGGTACTCGAGGGGCTACTCATATTGTACGACAAAGTGGGATAGCGTGACTTTTTGTCGGTATCGGCAGACACTTATATCCGCCCGACACTAGAGGTCCTTAGTTCTATTGTAATCACTCCATATTTTACACCCTTTTTCTGCATGTTTGCATGCCACTTTGATCGCTCATATCACGTTTTTCACGATTATTCGACAATATTGCGATGCTTTTCACAATTTCTTGTTTTTGTCGTATTTCAGGAGATATGGGTGATTCGGAGTGATTTTAAGATCAAGAGGATTTGCACCCACTCCGGAGTGTCACCCAAGGCTCTTTTGAGTGCTATTCAGCGATGGAAGACGAGTGGAAGAAGAAGGAACTTCGTAGGAGCGACGAGGAGGTGAAATGATGAAGATTGGGCATCTACAGCATGTCACTCGGCCGAGTGAAGCACTCACTCGGCCGAGCAAGAAGACCACTCAACCGACCGGACCGGACACGCACCACAGAAGGAAATCAGCATGCACTCGGCCGAGTGACTATAGTCCACTCGGCCGAGTATGGAGATCCCCTCGCCCAAGTGGCACGGGAAAATCCACCCATCGAAGGAGACGACTTACTGAAATCCGGCAGGCGATTGAGGGTTCTGACTCGGCCTAGTACCGAATGCCCCTCAGCCGAGTGAGTAAAGCCACTTGGCCGAGTCACCTCCAAAGATAGACCCCCGAAAATCCTGACTTACTGGAAATGTACAGGGTTTGTCACTCGGCCGAGTGAGCCGCTCCGCCTGCTGCGTAAAGTACGATTTCTGGGCTGCGCAGGGGCATTTTGGTCACGATTTTCTGGGTGATTTTGAGGGGTATTTAAACCCAGTTTTTGCCCTAGTTTAGGACTTTTTTTTACTTTTTGGCAGCCCTTTTGAGAGCTTTTAGATCATTAGATTTAGTCTTTTTGGAGAGATTAAAACGGCTACTTTTGTTGGATGCTATTGGATTCTCATTGGTTTGTCTCTCTTCTTATCAAAAACCCTATTTTTGTTGATAATTTCTCTATTGCAATGAATTGTGTTGATTTTGTTATTGATTTTCTTATGAATTGCATGACGATTAGTGAGTAGTTTTATCGTCTTAGGGCGTAGGGATGAACCATATAGACCATATTTCTAAATTGTGATGAATCGGTGAAATTCTTGCTAGAATTGATTAGGGTTAGGTTGGGATTGATTAATTGCGGATAGCTAGGGATTCATATCGATTGAGATTTGCAAGAGATTGGGTCACAATTAATAGGAAGCCCTAGAAATTCGATTTAGATATACGATTGGACTCCTCTAGAATTGGTTTGCAAGAGATTGGACCAAAGCTAGGGTTTTCAATCGTGATTCTATACCAATACCCGTTTGCAAGAGATTGGACGGGTAGGAACTATCTTAACCTAGGTCGTAGCTCGAGTTTGCACGAGAGTGGGCTCGAGATACGATTGAACGATGATGTCGTTCTTCACGCTAGCGGCTTAGGTTAGGGTTTGCAAGAGATTGGGCCCTATCCTAGGTTCGCTATAGACCGGCAATAGCGCGAGAGCGTGAGCTTGGTTCTACATTTAGTTGCGACTAGTTCACCTAAATTCAAGTCTAGCTATGATGTAACCTTAGAATCACAAGGATGAGATACGGTCCGTAGTGGGGATTCCCTATCCCTAGACGTTTTCTTTAATTGATATTTCTTTCTTTAATTGAACGATTGCGACCATTATATCACAAACTATTCTCGACCATTTTGATAGCTAGGTGATCGGAAAGAGACACTGTCATTGTTCCTCCCTGAGTTCGATACCCACTCACCGGTACACCATGTGCTTGCGGTAAGACTACGAGTCGCTTGTCCCGGGTGCGTGTGTATCCCGGGGCTCGATCACATTGCCCGGACCCCTAGGGGATGCTCCTTCCGACTGATGGATCTAGAGTGCGAGATCACTCTCGACATGCTTAGAGCGTTCTTCCAGTGGCCCGCTGTATCGGTCCCAGATCGAGCTTACACTTCCACACATATCCCACCCCCATCGTTCGACACGCACGCCTTTTGGACACGGATCACGGGATTACCACTCACCTTTGACCCTAGTAGGGCCAAGGCATCTGCCATTCTCCATCCCTGCCTCCGCATAGCACAGCGCCTTATGGCGACCACTTTTCTTGCGAGGTACGAGCCCGGGACACTGTCAACGCTAGAGCTCTACATGCTCTATGCGATGACACGAACCAGGGTCTTCGATAGGGGTGGTGATGTTCTGATCCCCGCCGTCGAGATTGACATTGCCAGTTAGTACATCGACCGCATCGATATTTCTGTCGGTGCTTGGACGCCTATTTGCTGCTGCGGTCTGATTACCCTCTTGGCCCTTATGACCGGCGTCGACCTACCTGCTGACTTGCTTCGACCACCGGGCCCCACTTCACTTTTGATAGACGTTATGGCCCGGATGAGGATGATGCGTCCTTATGGTCGTGAGCACTGGGTGTGGCTCCACGTTACTTTCGATTAGAATTACATGGTTCTCGCGAGCCCTGCTTGGACCCATATAGGATCGGTAGGCGGAGAGTGGATTCCAACGATGGATCTCCTTTCACCGTCGCATACGTGCTAGAGCCTGAGGGTGCTCAGCAGGAGCCCCTCATTCCACCCCAGGACCATGTGATTCCTCAGCCTGCCCTTGCTTCGTCTGCACCTCCCGACACCTCTGTCCACACTTCTGTTAGTGTCGGGATCACTTTAGCTGAGTCCACCACCACTACCTCCACTGTGCCCATCTCCGTAGATCCCGTCACCACCATGAGCCCTGAGCGTCCCACCACCATTTTAGAGAGCGGTGAGACCTCCTTTACCGTCGCAATGGTGGCACTGTCCTCACTTTTGTTCTCTACTCCTGGGAAGTCACTTTCTGTGCCCTTCACGGCCTCCCTAGCCATTGACACATCTATTCCCACTGCTGATGTTTTCTCTTAGAGCATCGTGACGTCTATCCCCACTTCTGTGTCACTGACCTCTCTTCCCGCCTCGTCGTCCGTTTTCACTTCCGTTTCAGCTGACGCTCCATCCTCGTGTACTCTTCCTACATCTCAGCCTCCCACAGAGGCTGGGCATCACTTGGAGAGCACAACACCCCAGCACCACCCCATAGCTGCACCTATCCTTTACGGTGGCCGTGTGAGATAGCCCCGCTCTTCACCTGTTCGACCCTCTGCTCCACCTCTCCCCGACACCCTTATTCAGAGCATCCGTGCTTTTGAGGGGGCAGTTAATGGTTTCAGAGGATATTTTAGTGCTCTCTCCGCCACCATCAGTGCTGTCCAGACCCGCGTCGCTATACTTACTAGTATTCAGGCTTGCCTGAATTAGATTCTTGCACGTCTGCCTCTGCCACCCACACCCGCCCAGCAGCCACCACGCCCACCACCACCTCCACCACAGGACGGTGCTGGACCACCACCCCCTAGGCACACACTGGATGCCTTCCATATTTTTGATGCTGTTCTGCTGATTTTTTGAGCCTGCTGATTTTGCACCCCTCCTCCACAGTCTGTTTTGGTCACATTTTGGTTTGATCTGTCTATATCTTTTTGGGAGAGAGGGAGTACTTTTTAGGGACACTCATATCTGCACTATTTTGATCTCTGCATGCATCACCTGCATTCTCATATCATTTTCTTTTATTTTTTCCATCATGCATGCATCCTCACCCTCCCCACCCATTTTTTGTCTCTTGGTGTGCAACACTTTGCACATTGAGGACACTGTGCACTTTAGCTTGGGGGAGTGAGTTCTCACACTTTTCATTTTTTTGTCGCCGTTTATTTTTATTTTCTCACATTTCTTCGTTTTTACACCTTTTTCACCCACTTTTTCATTCTTTTATCATGCATCACGTTTTTTTTATTTCACGAGTGTGTTGCATTGTATAGTAGTTTTTTTATTTTCTTTTATCCTTATTTCTTTCATCTTTTTTGCTAGAGATGATTTTTCTGTGATGATGATGACGTGGTGTTAGCTTATCTCTGTATGCATACTATCTTGTCATGCCATAGTTTTTATTTCAGATACCATATGCTATGCATTGCTATGCATTTGAAATAGTAACCCGCACTTTCATGTATGAATATGGATGAAATTCTTTTATTAGCCGAGTCTGATAATTTATATGTATACTCTTCGTAGAAAACACACCAAGCTTGACGCATTGATTGCCTGCTTGGAGTACTGCTTTGCTTTCGTATATCACTTCTTATTGCATGAAAGTTTTACGCTTCACTTTCAGGTTGAATGAATGTATGCTCGGTTGATATAACTGGATTAGTTTACTTTCTAAGATTAAATTGAGTAGATTACATTACTCTGCTGAAAGTTGTCGTGCACGTCCTATAGAGTGAACCGAGTGTTACATATATTTCTTTCTCCACATAGCTTGAGCATTATTTCTATACTTATATTCATTGGTGAATCTCCCTTTAGCGGATCCTATATTGGCATTTCCCCCGCTATTAAAGTCCATGCTCCAATACCTCCAATATCAAAAAGAAAAAAATACATGATTGTCTTGCTATCTTTTGATTTGGGATCTCAGATGTATATATATGCTATAAAAAAAGAAGAAGACAAAAAGGGAAAAAGAAAAGAAAAGAGAAATAAGCTTATACATGATCCCATCTCATACTCTTTCTCTCTTTCTTCCCTCTTTTGTTTTTATTTTTATTGGAGCTCCAAAAATGGGGAATGTACTTATTGATTTATCTAATGCCACCACGCTTATAGATAAGCTTAGGGGAGAGGATCCAATGATGTGTGAGAGAGCTACTACTTGACTGTGTATGACAACCTAAGCTAGGTAATTTTCTATACTCGGTGAGATTACTAAAAGTTTTTACGAAATCCAAGAATTGAAACTTAGCAGGCATTTCATGAAAGCCATACCTTTCTATTCTTATTGATCCATATTGTGTGATATCTCTTATACTCCAAATAGAAATCATTCAATTGAAAAGTGTGTGGTCTATGATTATGTATGTCGCTTAAGATGCTTCAGACGTTGTTAATTCTAGAATGATTCCATATTTCATACTATTTTGCTATTCTTGGGTTTCTATTTTGAATGCACCCATATGATTGTGATATCGAGATAAAAATCTTTGGCATGTGCTTTATATTCGCCGTATGCTATATGAGTAAACAAAATGCACGTCCTAAGAAAATGATCTAGTAACTCCCTTTTTATTTTCCTTCCTATCTTAAATCTCTTTCGTTTTTCCTTTTCTTTATTTTTTCCACCGAGTTTGCCTTTTTCTTGTCTTCCTCGAGGACGAGTAAGAGGTAAGCTTGGGGGATTTTGATCACTCCATATTTTACACCTTTTTTCTGCATGTTTGCATGTCGTTTTGATCGCTCATATTGCGTTTTTCACGATTATTCGACGATATTGCGTTGGTTTTCACTATTTCTTGTTTTTGTCGTATTTCAGGAAATATGGAGCGATATAGAGTGAATTTGAGATCAAAGGATTTGCACGCGCTTAGGAGTGTCGCCCATGGCTCATTCGAGGACTTATCAGCGATAGAGGATGAGCAAAAGAAGAAGAAAATCAATAGGAGCGACGAGGAGGTGAGAAGAAGAAGAAATGAGCTCAACAGCACACCACTCGGCCGAGTAGACCACCCACTCAGTCGAGCAAGAAGCCCTACTCGGCCGAACAGAACGGATACGCACACGATGTTTTTAGCGTATACTCGGGCGAGCAAAGGAAGCCCACTCGGCCGAGTGAGAAAGTTCACTCGCCCGAGTGGTACATGGAATTCGTCCAGAGAAAGGCCCAAGTTACTGGAATTTTCAGAGATCCCGAGGAGGCCCACTCGGCTGAGCATGAATGCTCACTCGGCCGAGTGAAGAAGTCCACTCGACCGAGCCACCCCTGAAGACAGACCCTGAGACCCCCGAAGTTACTCCGATTGTTGTTAGGGCTACGAATTTTGGGCTGCGTAGGGGCAGTTTGGTCACGAATTTTTGTACGATTTTAGAGGGTATTTAAACCCTATTTTTACCATAGTTTAGGAGAGACTTGAACTACATGTTTTTCGATTTTCTTTGAGGATTTTGACGGCTACTCTTTTGTAAAATCTCAGCTGGAGATCATTGTCGTCAACATTGGTTTGTCTTTTCTTATTAAAAACTCAATTTTTATGCATTATTTCTCTTTTGCAATGAATTGTGCCATGATCATTGTTGTTATTTCTGAGATTTGCATGATGCTTAGTGAGTAGTGCCGTCATTCTAGAGCATGTGGATGAACCCTATGGACCCTATCTCTGAATTGTGATGAATTTGTTGATTTGTTGCTAGAATTGATAATGGTTAGGTTGTGATCGATTGATTACGGGTAGCTAGGAATTCATATCGATTGGGATTTGCAAGAGATTGGATCCCAATTGATAGGAAGGCCTAGATATTCGATTTAGATTGACAATTGGATTTCTCTAGATTTGGTTTGCAAGAGATTGGACCAAAGCTAGGATTTTTAATTGTGAATCTATACTAATATTCTTTTGCAAGAGAATGGATGAATAAGAACTATCATAACCTAGGTCGTAGCTCGAGTTTGCACGAGAGTGGTGCTCGAGATACGATTGAACAATGATGGTGTTCTTCACGCTAGCGGCTTAGGTTAGGGTTTGCACGAGAGTGGGCCCTATCCTAGGTTTGCTATAGACCGACAATAGTGCGAGAGCGTGAACTTGGTTCTACATTAAGTTGCGACTAGTTCACCTATATTCAAGCTTAGCAACAATGAAATTTATGAATCACAAGGATGGGAGACGGTCCGTAGTGGGGATTTCCTATCCCTAGACGCTTTTTATTATATTGATATTTTCTTGATACTTGAACGATTGTGACTATTACACCAACCTATTCTTGTTCTCTTAATAGCTAGGTGATTGGAATAAGACACGGTCATTTGTCCTCCCTGAGTTCGATACCGCTCGCCGCTACACCGTGCACTTGCAGTAAAACTACAAGTCGTTTTTCGGGTGCACATCCGGACGCGATCACTGATCCCATGCTGTGGAAATCCATCCACAAATTTGTTGAATCTCCCACAGGTTTGTCGGAGAGTCTCTCCATCAAGCTGGGTGAATCTAGTGATCTAATCCCTTGGTGTCTGGTGTCGCCTCGCCTGATCCTCAAATGTAGGTGTGGTGCTCTCTACACCATGGTCTGGAGTACCAATAGGGATGGGTGCTGTGGTGATTGGGTTTTCCAGGTGTACTCCCCCAAGATGCAATGAGGGCCCAATGGTCGCATTCCCAGCAAGGGGTTCTGATTGCCCATGTGATAAAGAGATATATCTTAGGTTTTGGGCAGCTTCATTTAGGCGGGATGCAATCGTTGTGGTAGGGGAGGGTGAAGTCAATTGGCCTTGGTTTGTAAGAAAATTTTCTAGGAGAATCTCAAGGTCAGACTTTTATGGAGGTGGTGGCATATAAGTCTCGGGGAGTGGATGGGAGGGTCTTGTAGGTATATGGGTGTAGGGTGTAGGGGTGGGCGTAATATTGACATTGTGTAAAAATATGGCCATTCATCCCACACTTTATGCAAAACCCTGCAACCTGTGGAAAATTACTGTGGACTCCCATCTGAGCACCATATGATGCTACGACATCAAAATTTCCCGTGTCAAATCCATTAGGCATCCATATAGACTCTAAAATGCACTTGCAAAACAAATAAAAAACAAGAGGAGAAAGGTGCGTCAATGATACAAAAGAATAACACAAATAGTAATGAGATGGGGGGAAAAATTTTGTTTATTATTTATATATACACGTAGACTAACTAACCTAGAATTAAACTAATATCAATCAGGCGCAACGTCCCCAGCAATGACGCCAAAAACTTGTTAGTAAGTTTTACATTTATAGACCGCAAGTGCACGGCTGTCGTCGTAGCGCTAACGGGTCATCCGCAGGGAGGTTGAGTAATCGAGTACTATCTCAATCATAGGCTGTAGTTAGATACGTAAGGATATGTGGAGTATGTATAGAATAGAGAGTAACAAATAGAATGAAAAGGAATCTAGAGCTAGGTTTCACCCAATTATAGATTAGACACGAATTGACTTGGGTTGATCGGTTGTTGAACTTATGGGATAAGGAGAGGTCTTATAATCTAAGGTATTCTCTCACCCCCTGCTCTCATAGCGCATGATGAGATATCCCCTTAAATTAACCATATCCCCCACTTACGCGGTGATCAGTCCATATTTTACACCTTTTTCTGCATGTTTGTATGCCATTTTGATCTCCCATATCGCGTTTTTCACGATTATTCGACAATATTGCGATGCTTTTCACTATTTCTTGTTTTTTTCGTATTTCAGGAGATATGGAGCGATTTGGAGCGATTTTGAGATTAAGAGGATTTGCACCCACTTTGGAGTGTCGCCCACGGCTCATTTACAGACTTATCGGCGATGGAGGATGAGTGGAAGAAGAAGGAACTTCATAGGAGAGATGAGGAGGAGAAACGGAGAAGATTGGTCATTTACAGCATGCCACTCGACCGAGTGAAGCACACACTCGGCCGAGCAAGAAAGCCCACTCGGCCGACCAGAACGGATACATGCACAATATTTTTCAGTGTATACTCGGCCGAATGACAAAGTCCTACTCGACCGAGTGAGGAAGCTCACTTGCCTGAGTACGTCAGTGAAATTTTCCAGAGAAGAGGCCGAATCTACTGCGATTCCCAGAGACCCGTCGATGGCCTACTCGGCCGAGTACACATTACTACTCGACCGAATGATGAAAGCTACTCAGCCGAGCCACCCCCAGAGACAGACACCTGAGGACCTCGAAGTTACTGTTTTTCTACAGGATCTGTCACTCGGCCGAGTAGAGAAGTCCACTCGACCGAGTGAAGAATCCCACTCGGCCGAGTGACGCCGATGACACACACGCCCAGATTTTCAGATAGCCTTCCACTATTTTGAAATCTGCTATCATTCTCGCAATTACAGTATTTTTCTCATATTTTTTTGGATAGTAGACTTCATGACGGTTCCAACGCCACCATGAACGCACCAATCGGAGGTCGGATGAAATCTGGAGAATTTCTGCAAGTTGACGCTGCAGTGCTGGAATTTCCACTCAGCCGAGTCATTTTCCCACTCGGCCCGAGTGACGGCGTGCCCAGTGTTAAGTTGCGGCCTGGGCTGTTTTTGGGCACGATTTTGAGGGGTTTTCTATGGTTATTTGCTAGGGTTTGGGGGGCTATATAAGGGGTTTGTAGCCGTTATTAGAGGGGGTTCCCACATGTTTTCTTAGGGATTATTTTATAGGTTAGGCCATGCCATATGCTCCCTCTTGGATCTAAAAGCTTGTATTTGGATTGCAGATCCTCATCAAAGCTAAGTATTTTGTTTTTGTTATTTGAATCTTTGTTTTTCTATCTTTTTGTATGCAAGCAATGATTTTTATTGATTCTCATATCGTTATTGCTATGCTTGAGTAGATTTGTTGTTCTAGGGCATGGGGATGAACCCTATGGATCTAATTTCAGATTTGTGATGAATGAATTTCTAAATTGCTAGAATTGCTAGGAGGTTTGGTTGTGATCGATTTATTACAGATAGCTAGGGATTTCCATCGATTGGGGTTTGCAAGAGATTGGAAACTAATCGATGGGAATGCCTAGATATTCGATTTAGGTTTATAATCGAGATTCTCTAGACTTGGTTTGCAAGAGATTGGACCAAAGCTAGGATTTTTATTATAAATCTATACTCATATTCGTTTGCAAGAGATTGGACGAATACGAACTATCACAACCTAGATCGTAACTCGAGTTTGCACGAGAGTGGGCTCGAGGGGCGATTGAACGATGATGTCGATCCTAATGCTAGTGGCTTAGGCTAGGGTTTGCAAGAGATTGGGCCCTATCCTAGGTTGCTATAGACCGGCAATAGCGTGAGAGCGTGAGCTTGGTTCTCTATTCAGTTACGACTAGTTCACCCCAACACAAGTCTAGTAATATTGAGATTCACTATTCACAATGATGCATGACGATCCGTAGTGGGGATTCCCTAGCTCTAGACTCTTTTATTGTATTGAATTCGAATCACTATTTGACCAACATCCTTATCATCGACACCGACATCCACCAACATTTCCATTACACCATACCATAACCATCTCCACCAATAAAACATTCGTAGTCCAACCAACCTAGGATAGATTGGAGCCAACACCACCTCCTCGTGTTCGATACCCGCTCGCCACTTGACCGTGCGCTTGCGGTAAAACTACAATCGTTCTCCGGGTGTATATCCAGGGCCGACCAAGTTTTTGGCGCCATTGCCGGGGATTTGTCTCCGTGTATTTGCGCAATACTAGGTTGTGCTCTAGGGTTGCATTTTGAAGCGATCACGCGGCGCATGATAGAACTACCAACCCGTATCGATACCGACGCTAATCGTGCATCGATATGCGTTAGATGCATTACATCCAACGAATATCCACAATCTTCCTACATGCCATTCTCATGGATTAGGATTCGAAACTTTGTTAGGAGGTCTCTAAATCGAATACTGACGCTAATCATGCATTCGATAGTATCGATCAATGTATTCGAAAAACCTAGATTAATCTTGACGCTAATCATGAATTAATCTAATTACCCACGAAGGGGGAATTCAATCTACATTGATAGTAATCATCCTAACATACCTATAATCATCATTCATACAACAACCAACCAAAACTCATCAATACATGCGCAAATCCACAAATAGGGCTACACCATTGCCATAATCAAAATCTACTCACTATACATGTATAGAATCACAGAGATTAACAAAGATACAATTAAGAGATAGAAAAACATATATAAATTATCAAAATAAAGAAGGCGAAACTTATCTTGATGGTTGCAATGCAAATATATGAAGATTACAAGCTTGCACCGATCAAAGAACGCCTCCAAAAACCTAATCTAACATACCCCTACTCCTAAAACTACGAAAAAATATGAAAAAGGGGAAGAAAACACCTCCAGGGGTTGGACCCCTTCAAAACAATGCAAAAACCCTTAAATAGCACATTTGAAACCCTAACTGGTCGAGAAAAACCCAACCCGACGCGGCCACGTGGAGTAATCCACACGGTCGGGTTAGAATTCCAACCTCGCAGCCTCGTCTTCCAGAAAATGTATAAAATCACCCCGATCTCAGAAAAATACAAATAAACATGTGTTGGAATTGAGACAAGATGCTCTTCGAAGGAAATATAAAGAGAAGTGAAGATAAATACAGGGTTGTGAGCAGATCCTCAATCTTTGCATGGCTTGTGCACTGATCGTATTCCAAGAGACGATGCTAATAAAAACGCAGCTCACGGGTCATATGTAGTTGCTTACAGGTCGAACACGAGGAGTCGGTCAATGAGTATCAGTTTATGGGTCTTTGAGTGAAAGCTACGCAATATTGTGGTGATTTGTTGGTGAAAAATCGAAAGAGTGTGGATCAATGGATAAAAGTTCTAGGGTGTCGGGAATCCTTGCCATTAGACTAAGGTTAGAGTTAGACTAGTAATTAACTGGTTGCCAGGTTTATTAAGACTACGGAGAGGTCGTGTGACCTAAGGACGTTCGATTATCCCCCACTGTCGTGATGCACGATTGGTTACCCCTTATGTTATGTCCTACCCCCACTGTCGCGATGCAATGATAGGCCAACCCAACCTACACCGATGTCAATGGTCTCCGATGAATCGGTGTACGTTGGGTGCATTATGCTCGACAAATATCCCCTATCTTTCTCCCGCCCACAGTGGCGTTCGAAGATTAGACCTACATTGGGAGAGCTCTAACCGATGCCCGACTCTCGTCAGCCACACCGATAGTATATGACGTCGTAGGGAGTAGATCCCCGAATTGGTCCCGACTTTTGGTCGATGGCCAATCCAATCGCCCCAAGGGAGGGGGTCGAATCTAAGACGACAATAATCATCCCAATATACCCCTAATCTCAATTGGCCCATCAATTAAATCAACTAATTAGTTCAACCCATAGCCCTAATCCAATGGGGTTCATTCCATTGCCCTAGAATAAAACTACTCACTACCCATCGCAATAAAAGGGATTCCTAGCAACGGGTATGTATCTAAAGCCATAGATTTGGATTGATTAGCAGTAGATGGTGAAACACAGCAATAATAACAAAATGAGAGAGTTTCTATTTAGAAAAACTAATCTATTACACTAATAGCAATAAGAATAATGAAAATAACAAAGAAAACTAGTTTAGAATCCTTACAAACATCCTCAAACCCTAGAAAATAATAGAAAACTGCTGAAAATAAGATTTTCCTCGTAGGAGGATGAAGGGGCGCTTATATACGCGTGCCCAAAAGACCAAAATAGCCCCAGATTTCGCCCTAGCTGCCACAAAAAACAGGCTGACGCGATCGCGGCAGAAACGATGTAGTCGTGTCGTTCCCTTACGCGAGTTGGAGAATGGGGCTTCAGCGACGCGGTCGTGTCTTTGAGACGTGACCGCGTCAAAAACGGCTACGCGGCCGCGTTGTCTTTTGCCGCGGCCGCGTTGATGTGCTTTTGTCTTCAAAAAATCGCAGCCGCATCGTCCCCGTTGGCGTTGGCCACATAAGCTTATGATCTTCAATCTTTATCTCTTCTGTCACGGCCGTTTGGTGGTCTTCGACGCGGTCACGTTGATGTCACCTTAAATGTAGCTTGACGCTATCGTTTGATATATGATGACACGACCATTTGATATATGATGACGCGGCTGCATGGGTGGCTGTCTTTCACAAAATCCCTTCCTTTGCACCAATTGACTCC
This sequence comes from Scilla litardierei, assembly GCA_030789695.1. NCBI lineage: Eukaryota > Viridiplantae > Streptophyta > Magnoliopsida > Asparagales > Asparagaceae > Scilla > Scilla litardierei. The sequence goes on from CM061139.1 coordinate 83,857,806, forward strand.
CTACTTCGATCATTTCACCTCTTTGCGATAAGATCTCGTCATATGGTCCCTAATCGACACATATTTCCTGCAAAACACGTGAGGCATAACAAAAGCCAAAGAAGAGACAAAGCGGGAAAAATGTGGAGGAATGGAGAATGAAACGATGTAAAACATGCATCAAAAAGAGGAAAAAAAACTATATACAATAAACTCTCATCATGCGCTTTCTCGTGATATCTCCTCCACGTGGTCATGTGGGTAGCCACGTGATCGTGTGGCTCCACTTTTTATATGCCTGGGAATGGGGTCGATGCAGTCATGTCGAGGAATTCTATCTGCTAGTTCGTTCAGAGAGAAATTGGGGCCAATATTTCCAGAGAATTAGCTGTTCTACGCGGCCGCGTCGCTCCAGCGAAATGATTGCGTGAGCTCGATCTTCCCCACTTCAAAATCCTTCTCCTTGGCTCACTTGACGCGATCGTTCGTGACACCTTCATGCGATCGCGTCGTGTTACAATTGATGCTCCTTGGGTCTTGATTCACGTAGTCGTGTGGGGGTGTCTTACACGACCGTGTGGGTCTTGTTTAAGCTCTATCTCCTTGTATTATTCTTCTTTTGATCACGTTTCTTCGCTAAGTCTTATTTAATTTGATTATTTGGCTCCATTTATCTCTTTTAAGCTTGATTTTGATCTGAAACGTATATAAACACCCAATGTGTGAAAAGGAATAGAAATGGGGTAAAGTGATGTATAAAATGTGGGTTTGTGTGATATAATACATGGATAAACTCCACTAAAAATGTGTAAAATATCCACTCATCAACAAGTCTTTCGGAACAGAAACGAAGGGAGGCAGAAGTTCACATGGCGTAGAAATGAAAACAACAGAAATAATGCACCCCCAGCTAGAAAGGATAGGGAAAACTAGTGACATAATTATGGCATGTAAGGACACTAATCCAGAGTGTGCAGAACTCCGTGGAGCCTCCAAGATTTGTACAAAGAAATCTCAAAGAAGAAAGTTGAAACAAATCTGGTGACCAGACATGCTCCAGTCCAGTTCACTGATAATGGTTTCAAAAAAGACGACTAGTTTGATTAGTTGGTTTTATCTTTGTTGAAAAACACTTTGTCATGGGAGCTATTTATGTTTTTTCCATAACTATGCAGTATGCTTTCTGAATAAATTAGTTATGTTTTTTTTGAAATTAAATGTGCCTATATGGTTTATCTTTTAATAGATGGACTACTCTCATGACTGCTTAATAGACAGTGCATCAACACATACGATCCTTCAATACAAATGCTCTTTCCATAGCATTATACCATATGAAAGCCTAATAAATACAATATCAGGGCCATCAAACATAATTGAAGGTTCTGGGAAAACAACATTGTTGCTTCCAAATGGTACAGAATTAAAAATAAAGGATGCATTATTCTCTCCAAATTTAAAAAGAAATTTATGAAGTTTCAAGGACATCCGTTTAAACGGGTTCACTTGGAAAATGCAAATATAAACAAAAAAGAATATATGTCTGTGAAATCTCAAGAAAAGGGAACTAAATCCATACTTGAACGTTTTGAGAGCCTTTCATCAGGCCTATACCATACAAATATTTGGAGAGAGAAGCTAATTTGATGGAGCACCTGAGGTGCCCGATATCATCCAAGTTCATTCTTTGTCAAAATATAATTAGCCACTCTAGATCGGTCATGATCCAACGCATCGTACCCTAATACTATAGGCATGACTTGAAGAACCAGAAGGTTCTTCAGAAGAGTGAATTCCATTGTATCCCTTGCTATAAGAGAAAACTAATTACAAGGCCATCTACACTAAAAGTGGACAAAGAATCATCGAGCTTCCTCGAAAGAATACAAAGAGATATATGGGGACCAATCTATACTCCCTAGTGTTGGATACAACATGTAATTAGATACAACGATCGACGACTTCGTGTTTGATGATAACAAACATGTGTGAACGATTTAATGTGTGTGCTAAGTGTTTTCAGGAATGGCACTCTCACAAATACTCAAAGAGAGACTAAGTAAAAGTGACATTAGCCAAGTGGACTAAGTCAAAGATGGAGATAATGGCTACAAAAATTGGACTAAGTCAAAGATGGGAAGATAAGAAGGAAATCAATTCAAATCCATATTTGAATTGATTCAAATCAATTGGTGCAGCATTCAAATCCTAAAGCCATGCAAATTGAAGACTTGGTCAAAGATGGAGAGATATGGAGAATCACATGCAAATCAATGGTGATTAAATGAGATCTTATTTGGAATCCTATAGATACTCAAATTTCATAGCCATCCATACTCAAACTCCATATCCTTGTTGATTCATTCAAATTCTAATCAAGTTAGGATTCCTTCCAATCTCCATCAATTATGGGATTCTAATTGATTCTATTATATCACATCCTCTCCTATATAAACCCATCTTCAAATAGAGAGATTTTGAGAGAGAGGGAAAGCAACCAAAGAGGAGAATTTTGGCTATACTCTTCCACCTCCAAGACTAGTTGTGCAACAAGCCAAAAACCCCTATTCCTTGGCCACAACTAGCAACCCTCTTCCTCCATTGCCAATCCTCATTGCAAAGCTCCATTGCCAAATCACCTATCTCCATAGTAAGGCCTCTCCTTCCTCCCTTGCGCAACCATACTAGAGCCATCTTCATCTCCTTGCGCAACTTAGGAGGAAGCCTCATTGCAAGCATCTCCAATAGCCAAAGCCAAAGAGCTCCTATCTCGATTGACATCCCTATTGCGCAAGGCCAATCCAAGTCTCCTCCTTTAGGTGCAAGTTCCAAGTTCCAAGTTCCATACATCATCAAGGCCACAATACAAGAGGCACAAGAGGGTATCTTCATCCATTGTGCAACTCATCAACTCCTTCTAAATTGTGCAACAATAAGGGGAGACTCCATCCATCATATTGCGCAACAAGGGGACACTACACACAAGGGCCACAAGTTTTCAAGGGGAAGAAAACCTAGGCCGCAATTTCCAAGGAGGAAAACGTGACGTTGGCGACTACATCCTGTCAAATACGATCTGACCTGAGCTGATTGATAGAGACGACTACCGCTACACAAACTGAGATTCTTTAAACTCTTTATTATTATATTTGTGTAGTTGTAGCGATCTTTGTAGGGGAAACTTTACCATTGTGACGTTTTGGAGACTTGTTTAGTCTGGGACTGGACATGGGGGTCTTGACGAGTTGGGGCTTATCAAGACGAAGCATTTACTAGGTTAATAGTGTTTTGCACTCGGGGAGTGCGGTATAAACTAGGTGGGGAGCTGGGCTCAGGACTCATTATAGTTGTACAAAAGAAACATATTAATGCTAGCATTTTCTTAAGGCTGGACGTAGGTCGTGGGACGACCCAACCAGGGTAAAACTACGGCGTATTCTGTTAGCTCATTATTTACTCTGCATCTGCTATAACTGCCTGTGATTACTCGTGGGTTGCATGTGAATTTTTATTAGCCTATTCACACCGCTAGGTTTAGATCCAGATCCCACACCTAGTGGGCCTTTTCGGTACTTTATGGTAATGATTGATGCGTCTTCAAAATATTTGTATGTTTTTCTACTATTGACTCGCAACCTAGGCTTTCCAAAGTTATTGGCACAAATAATTAAGTTATGGGCGTATTTTTCAGACAATTAAATAAAGAATATCCATCTGGATATTCCTTGGGAATTCACCTCCTGGTCATTTCAGGAATATTACCAAGCAACTAGAATAGAAATTGAACAGCATGTGCCACATGTTCATACCTGTTAATACATGGATACGGTGTCACGCCCCGCTTCCCAAAAATGTGGAGGCGAGACATGAGAAGGTCCACTCAGACTTGAAGCTGAAAAGCCGCAAGTCTGATAAGCGTCAAATAGAACTACAAATGGCAGGTCCTTGCAATGCAATACGGAACAACAATAATAACAAGAAGGAGAGACAGATAAAATGTTCAATCTCAGATTATCCATTAATTAAATTACAATATCACAGAAAAGCCACCATGCTAAAAGAAAAAGAGTCTAAGGCCCAAACATGGCCAACAAGGTATAACATACATACAAAGGTGCCACGCACCAACAACTAACAGCAAACCTAAACAAAGAAATGAACACGAGCGGTCTTCAAGACAGGCCCCTGGTGTCCACTCACCTCCACAGCAAACATCAGCATCAGCAACACTGTATCCCCTACAACAAAGCTCTGGCTCTGGGTCTAACATGTGACACCCAAAAGAGAGAGGGGCACATGTCAGCAAGTCTGGAAAGACTTGTGCAAGGAAACAGAAAGAAAGGTAAACTAGCAACCTAGCAGTTAAAGTATAGTGCATGGCAAGTAAAGTAAGGTGGTAACAAGTAGAGTAAAGTAGCAAGTATCAAGTGGTAGGGGTGACATGTAATGTCGAGTACAAGTAAAGTACAAGGGATCATTCAACGAGTGCCCTATTGCCTGCAGGCTGTAGTCATGTACAAGGGATCACTCAGAGAGTGCCCTATTGCCCGCAGGCTGTGTTCACGCATCAAGGACAAGGGATCACTCAACGAGTGCCCTATTGCCCGCAGGCTGTGTTGAGCTCGTCTTCTGGAACACGAGCCAGAAAGTGTATTTAACAAGTATGGCGTAGGGGTGCACCTAGCCGGAACAAGTAGCACTAGTATGTAGCGATGCTACGCAATCACGATGAGTATTCAAGTATGCAATGACATGAACAGATATTCGCGTACCGTTAATAGAAATTAAACATGACAGGCAAAATGCAATGACATGAACAGATATTCGCGTACCGTTTATTGAAATTAGACATGACAGGCAAAATGCAATGGCGTGAACAATATTCGTGTACCGTTTATTTAAATTAAACATGGCAGTTAAAGATGCATGGATGACATGAACAGTTAATACGCGTACCGTTATTTGAAATTAAACGTGACATACAAGCATGATGAGGGTGACGGACCAAGCTTCGTTGTTAAGCTAGGTTAATGGCGTCTAGACGGCTATCCTTTCACCGTCTAGTCTCTTTTACGCTACAACAAGCAAATGGCCTAAAACATGGCCTAAACCCTAAGTGGCAAGTTTCACTTGCCTCACGCCAAGGAAGATGATCAACGAGGCACGCCACAAAAGTTATCTACGGAGAGGAAATCGCTGCCACGGAGAAACAATCATCAAACAACATCCACCTAGTTTATTATTAGGGTTTCAATAAAATCACAAGGAGAGTTATGAGAAAACCAAAGGATCGAACGCTACCGTATAGAAGCGGAAGATCGATGCCGAGCAAGCACGGCAACGGAAGAATGATCCGGGGAAACCTAGGGTTCAGATCTGGAAATGGATGGAGAAGTTTGGAGAAATAGGGTTTTGGGGGATTTTGGGGGTTTGATGAGATTTTGAGGAAGATGAGAGGTAGAATGTGTTAAGGGAGAGTTTGGATGATGGATTTTGGGCTTGGTATGAAGGAATAAGGGTTTGAGGTAGTAGGGGGCTCAATGGGGGAGAACTAGGGTTTTGGGTCGTGAGGAAGGAGAAGAAAACGTTTGGGAGGGGTTTAAATAGGAAGGGCTGGCGGCTGCCTAGAAATTAGGGTTTTGGCACTGATTAGTCGGTCAGAGAACAACCACTGACCGACTAGTTTGGGAACTAGTCGGTCGGTTGACCAACGCAGACCGACTAAGTCCAAACAGTAACTCATGTACAGAAATAGGATTTAGATTTAGTCGGTCAAAGAACAACTATTGACCGACTAGTTTCTCATCTAGTCGGTCGACGAACGTTCTTAGACCGACTAAGAATGAACAGTACTCGACTGCACAGAAGAACTAAGAATTAGTCGGTCTGAGTACAATACTTAACCGACTAGTTTAACAACTAGCCGGTCGAAAGATGAACTTAGACCGACTAAACAGAAACAATAACTTAAGTAAAATTAATCCAAGGAACTAGTCGGTTTGAGTAGAGTTGCCGACCGACTAGATCTCAATTTAGTCGGTTGGTTCCCCTTCTCGAACCAACTAAGATGCACTAAAAGTGCCGATTCGAATCGCAGAGCTTCGGGAAGATTCCTATGGCTTCTAAGATCACTCTAACTCTAAGATATGAGCGATTTGAAGCTCGTCACGAATGACTTACTCCGAAATCGACGATCGAAGGAAGAAGCTAGAAAATCACATCAAAAGGAATGAAAATGAAAGCTAGGAAATCTCAACGAGATGAATGAAAGCGAGAACTATGGTAATGGAAACCACACAAGGAGAGAACCCACCATCACAAGCAAAACACACTGATAATCCAATCATACAAAAACCAGTCGTTACATCCTACCCACCTTAGAATAAAGTCTGTCCTCGGACTTTCTAACATATATATATATAGTCGCTCAGGTAACTACCCTCAACCAATATCACATCACAAATTCAACCAAGTACTTTCATTTCGAGTGCTTATATATATATGCACTAGAAATCAAATATTACTACCACTACATACATATTTTCACGCACATAGTACACTCATACTTATTATAGTCAATCATTTTCATACACGTATCTCAATCACATATATATAGTCGATATATTTATACAACAATAAACACTTATTACTTACTATAAGAAAATAACCAAGCCTCTCTTATTTGAAAATAATTTCACATTTATTTAGTCATTCAAATACATGCAAATATTTCACCATATTTTCACCTCACATATAGTCATATAGCTATATATTGGTATAGCCACCCACAATCGTGTGCGTAACACAACCAAGCACAAACAACTCAAACACCATACATACATCATCCATCACTATTCACCACCACATACAATTATACCAAAGTACATAGAGTATGCCCACTCAAGCTTGAGTGAGACTCAAATCATAGCAGGACATTTATATGCGTAACACAGTATCCATACACATACCAATACCACCCCAGGGCATACACATCCACGTATCACATATTTTCACACCATATCCATCCATTTATAATTACCATATCAACACATCAACTACATACAAGTTTAAGAGATGCAATAGTCGAGTATACCTCCTGATATACACGCATACGACATCTCATAAAACAAGTAGTACCAATCAAAATTATCATTCTGTTATCATACGTATATCACATCATACTCAAGCAGAAAATTACCTACACACAACATACAAATGCCAACACCCATACCACTATATACACACCACGAAATCGACACTACGACGACATAACCACTTAACTAATGGGCCCACCAAACTATAACAAGGTTGACACAGGCAACGACAAGCTCTACGGGCTAGACAATAGGAAAGAACCGAACCTAGATCATGACGAATAGAAAGATCGAAAAAACATGGGTTCAGCTAGGACGAAGATAAGGAGCCAAATTTGGTTAGGGGAATCCGGGTAAGACTGTGAATGTTTAGGTGGAAAGATGATGCAATGATACCCTTAAGGAATACGTAAAGAAGGTAGTGTAAACAACATAAGTTAAAATACGTGAATTCGAAGACCGTTGTACTTCAAAAATTCGGAGTCCTCGTTTGTATAAAATTATTTAGAGGTCGATAAACAAGTTGTTTGAAAACGAGTTTGAGACGAATATACGTAATAAGAGGAAAAGTGGTTTATTGGCTTATATAAAATCATCATCGAGGAAAAAGGAAATCATTTACTCGAACATTAAAACATAGGTCAGAAATGTTATGCGGCAGCAACCTAAAAATTTTGGAAAAGTTTTGAGATTCGAAGATTGAAATCAGATCAAGTATAGTGTGGAGAATTTAAGCGCATGCTAAAGGTTTTCCAAATCTTAAAACTGAAAAGAAATCCCAAATAAACCATATCGAAAATACTTTTGGAGAAATCCGGATTTGCTAACAAAATTGCTTTATACAAGATCTTAATGTACGAGCAAAATGAACGTGGTACCGATATATAAAAATAATTGAAGTCATATTTTAGAAATTATCTTAAAAGTGTGTATGGTGAATGGAAAGATAATATCTTAGTAGTATGGAAAGAGAAAAGGATATTTAAACTCATCAAGTTAGTATTAAAACTTTTAAACCGTTTTATGAAGGGTCTAAGTCAGGAATGATTTCGAAATAGTAATAATTTTTTTTTAACAAAAATCTGAAATATGGAAAATGTTAAGCATAAAATCGACTTGCTAAAAGCCGAAGTCCAAAGGGACTCGAAAAGTTTATTAAGAGTAAACACGAGGTGTTTTCGAATAAAATTTTAATGGCACAAGTAAGAAAAGAAATTATGAATCGAGTTAGGAAAATAGAAATACGGTTCAGAATGAAATTGGTATATGAAAAGGGACAAGACATTTATATCGATACGAAAGTATATGCAGAAAATATTATAAACTTCTCATCTAAAAATCTCAACACAAGTTTCGATATTTAAAAACATAAATAATTTAAGTCGGCGAAGGAGCATGAAACCTTACATATATCAAAAGTGTTTCGAACAAATTTAAACTTAACGAAAGAAGAAGATCGAAGATACTTTTAGGGAAATAAGGATTTGCCAAAAGAACGTGTTGGTATAAAAACTTTTGAAGTACGAGTACGACGAATCTAAAATTGATACAAAAATTAGTTGAAGTCCATTCAGTTTGGAAAAATACCCCTAAAGGTATGTAAGATAAGTGGTTAAAATAAATTTTTGTAGTTAGGAAAAAGGACGGTATATCGAACCATCAGGATAGTAATAAAGTTTTTTAAAAAAATCGAAATGCGAAAGGTACATTGTTAGAAAAATAGTACAAGATAGAAATTTTAAAATTACGACCAAAAGTCTTCAAAATTCAAGAACGACTTTTAACTCCATCGAAATTTAGGGAGACATATTTAAAGAAGTTTAGAACAAAATTTAAATTGAGTGAAACTTCAAATAAGGAAAGCATTCGAAAATAACTTTGGAAGAATCAAGATTTACAACGGAAAACATTTGAAAGATCAAGGATAATTGTAACGAGGTGGTCATGTGAATTGAGGACAAGGGAAGTGGTTACGGAAACGTAATTTTCCAAAAATCTGTAGTCGGGAAAATGTTTGAACATAACTTTGATTTTGTTGAAAGCTGAAATCATCTGTGACTTGAAAAGTATATTAAGGGAGCGCGACGAGTTATTTGAATAGCATAAATAAGAAAGGAAAATTCATAAATCGAATTTGGAAAATAGAATTGCGGCTCAGAATTAAATCGATCTATGAAAAGGGACAAGATATTCAAATAGGTATGAAAGGTATAGGCTGTAAAACATTATAAAACAAAAATCAAAATCTCGTCAAAACTTTCGAATTTCAAAAATTAATTTAAGTCAACGAAAGAGTACGAGATATAAGTATACAAATAACAATTGAAATTCCATTTAGCTTGGAAAAGATTTTAAAGTAAGTATGCTATGCGATTAAAATGGATCTCATAGTTAGAAAATGGTACATCGAATTTTCCAAAATAGTATTGGAGTCTTTAAACCGAAATGCGAAAATATAGACAAGAAAATGGTTACGAGTTAGCAATTATAATTACAACCATTAGACTCCGAAATCTACAAGGAATTTGACTCAATCGAAAAGTGAGAAATTTTAAGTATATACGTAGCGGGTTTAAAACAAAATTTAAACTTAACGAAAACTTTAATAATGGAAATCGAAAAAATAACTTTAAAAGAAATTAAGCTTTGCGAATGGGGACATTCGAAGGATCAACGATTATCGAAACATGGTGGTCATGGGAATCGAGGCAAGGGATTTGGTCGGATGATCAAGGCACAAATACGCCTAGGATATGACTTAGGAAAATCTACGGAAACTCCTACGGTCAACCAGCTAAAGATTATGGAACTAAGCACTAAGACATCCCTAAGGGCTAGACAGTGATGAAATGAGTTCAGCTTGGTCCGAAATCGATGAACCCAAGCGAGAGACCAAAGAATTCTAGAAGTCTATCCTAGTCAAAGCTAGACAGGAACCACTAAGGTAACTCCTACGACGACCAAATCAACTCCTAGCGGGGAGTCTAACTAACAATCAGGGGCCTCTAACTAGCAAGCACAGACGTCTAACTAAGTCTTCCTACCACCTAGTGACATAGGAAAACTACTAGACTCATGGCTTATAAATTGGATGTTCTAATTTATTTAATGGACATTCCATAATTATTATCATTGTTCCGATAGTTCACATTTGCAATTGGACCTGCATGGGCCACCAATAAAACCTGTCACGCCCCGCTTCCCAAAAATGTGGAGGCGAGACATAAGAAGGTCCGCTCAGACTTGAAGCTGAAAAGCCGCAAGTCCGATAAGCGTCAAATAGAACTACAAATGGCAGGTCCTTGCAATGTAATACGGAACAACAATAATAACAAGAAGGAGAGACAGATAAAATGTTCAATCTCAGATTATCCATTAATTAAATTACAATATCACAGAAAAGCCACCAGCCTAAAAGGAAAAGAGTCTATGGCCCAAACATGGCCAACAAGGTATAACATACATACAAAGGTGCCACGCACCAACAACTAACAGCAAACCTAAACAAAGAAGTGAACACAAGCGGTCTTCAAGACAGGCCCCTGGTGTCCACTCACCTCCACAGCAAACATCAACATCAGCAACACCGTATCCCCTGCAACAAAGCTCTGGCTCTGGGTCTAACATGTGACACCCAAAAGAGAGAGGGGCACATGTCAGCAAGTCTGGAAAGACTTGTGCAAGGAAACGGAAAGAAAGGTAAACTAGCAACCTAGCAGTTAAAGTATGGTGCATGGCAAGTAAAGTAAGGTGGTAACAAGTAGAGTAAAGTAGCAAGTATCAAGTGGTATGGGTGACATGTAATGTTGAGTACAAGTAAAGTACAAGGGATCACTCAACGAGTGCCCTATTGCCCGCAGGCTGTAGTCATGTACAAGGGATCACTCAGAGAGTGCCCTATTACCCGCAGGCTGTGTTCACGCATCAAGTACAAGGGATCACTCAACGAGTGCCCTATTGCCCGCAGGCTGTGTTGAGCTCGTCTTCTGGAACACGAGCCAGAAAGTGTATTTAACAAGTATGGCATAGGGGTGCACCTAGCCGGAACAAGTAGCACTAGTATGTAGCGATGCTACACAATCACGATGAGTATTCAAGTATGCAATGACATGAGCAGATATTCGTGTACCGTTAATAGAAATTAAACGTGACAGGCAAAATGCAATGACATGAACAGATATTCGCGTACCGTTTATTGAAATTAGACATGACAGGCAAAATGCAATGGCATGAACAATATTCGCGTACCGTTTATTTAAATTAAACATGGCAGTTAAAGATGCATGGATGACATGAACAGTTAATATGCGTACCGTTATTTGAAATTAAACGTGACATACAAGCATGATGAGGGTGACAGACCAAGCTTCGTTGTCAAGCTAGGTCAATGGCGTCTAGACGGCTATCCTTTCACCGTCTAGTCTCTTTTACGCTACAACAAGCAAATGGCCTAAAACATGGCCTAAACCCTAAGTGGCAAGTTTCACTTGCCTCACGCCAAGGAAGATGATCAACGAGGCACGCCACAAAAGTTATCTACGGAGAGGAAATCGCTGCTACTGAGAAACAATCATCAAACAACATCCACCTAGTTTATTATTAGGGTTTCAATAAAATCACAAGGAGAGTTATGAGAAAACCAAAGGATCGAACCCTACCGTATAGAAGCGGAAGATCGATGCCGAGCAAGCACGGCAACGGAAGAACGATCCGGGGAAACCTAGGGTTCAGATCTGGAAATGGATGGAGAAGTTTGGAGAAATAGGGTTTTGGAGGATTTTGGGGGTTTGATGAGATTTTGAGGAAGATGAGAGGTAGAATTTTTTAAGGGAGAGTTTGGATGATGGATTTTAGGCTTGGGATGAAGGAATAAGGGTTTGAGGTAGTAGGGGGCTCAATGGGGGAGAACTAGGGTTTTGGGTCGTGAGGAAGGAGAAGAAAACGTTTGGGAGGGGTTTAAATAGGAAGGGCTGGCGGCTGCCCAGAAATTAGGGTTTTAGAACTGATTAGTCGGTCAGAGAACAACCACTGACCGACTAGTTTGGGAACTAGTCGATCGGTTGACCAACGCAGACCGACTAAGTCCAAACAGTAACTCCTGTACAGAAATAGGATTTAGATTTAGTCAAACAACTACTGACCGACTAGTTTCTCATCTAGTCGGTCGACGAACGTTCTTAGACCGACTAAGAATGAACAGTACTCGACTGCACAGAAGAACTAAGAATTAGTCGGTCTGAGTACAAAACTTAACCGACTAGTTTAACAACTAGCCGATCGAAAGATGAACTTAGACCGACTAAACAGAAACAGTAACTTAAGTAAAATTAATCCAAGGAACTAGTCGGTTTGAGTAGAGTTGCCGACCGACTAGATCTCAATTTAGTCGGTTGGTTCCCCTTCTCGAACCAACTAAGATGCACTAAAAGTGCCGATTCGAATCGCAGAGCTTCGGGAAGATTCATATGGCTTCTAAGATCACTCTAACTCTAAGATATGAGCGATTTGAAGCTCGTCACGAATGACTTACTCCGAAATCGACGATCGAAGGAAGAAGCTAGAAAATCACATCAAAAGGAATGAAAACGAAAGCTAGGAAATCTCAACGAGATGAATGAAAGCGAGAACTATGGTAATGGAAACCACACAAGGAGAGAACCCACCATCACAAGCAAAACACACTGATAATCCAATCATACAAAAACCAGTCGTTACATACGGCCCACGAAGCAAGGGCAAGGTGATGCTACCTAATTAAAGACTTAAGCCTCGGCCCAATAACTTAAGAGCCTGCCGGTGAAGGAGAGTTATTACTCGGTCAATGAGACAGCTCATCGGACCATTCAAGCCTCACTAGTTACATGGAAGTGGTTAATGGAGACCGAGTAAATGGGCAGCCGTTTTTAACAATCCCGGAGAAGATCTCGTCACAATCAAAGAAGAGCAGTTATGCACTATTGACAGACACCATCAACAATAAATATATGAAAAGACAACGTAAGAAAGGTTCAGACTCCCAATGTACGAAAGACCTAATACTCTGAATTATTCTACCACTTTTATATTTCTTCCTCCAAATAGCCTGAGGTGACTGACTCGAGATGAACCTCTGTGGGTCAATTTCGACAGCCCCAAGACTTTCCTTAAGTTTCTCAAGCATCGGAGGGGATTTGGATCAAAACCCAGATCCGACCCCCCTGACGTTCCTTTATGTTGTAGGAAGATCATGACACGACTCAACAGGAGGGTCGAACGACAGCTCCTGACGACATTCGTTCGGGGATCGATCCCACCAGAGGGTTGAACACCGGCGTATCCTGCCACTGGGTCGAGCGAGCTTCCACACCGCATTCTAACACTCATCATCATCGACCCTGGTTTGATTAACCAAGGGTTCCCCTCCACCAGCTGACAAGGTGTCACGCCCCGCTTCCCATTATACTTGGAAGTGAGGACGCGAGCGGGCCCACTTGGGCTAGAGCGGTGAAGCTCCAACACAATAAGCGTCTGTGGGTAAACCGTGAGCAGATTCTTGCATTACAAACTCAGAACAAAATAGAATTTCATTATTATTACATCGATGTCCAGATTTACAAGTACACAAATGAGGCCGAGCATGGCCATTAGAGACAGAAACGCAAACAGAATTACACTTGAATATAATCAATACAAATATTAAACTTTAGCGGCATTGCGAAGGCTCGTTGTTCTCCAACGGCAGATCTCAGTATCTGGGCACCCTGGTCTAACTGCTCAGTCTTTAGGCTTGCTCCTCTGCAAATCTGTCTAATACCTGACGTATATTTCACAAGATAAGGAAATATACGTCAGCGAGGGTCACTCGGCAGGATTTAAAACATTAGTAGGAAAAGACCCTCTGCAAGGTTTTCAAAATTGTTGACATGATAAAATATGATTTCAAATTTAAAGCATGGTAGCGTAGTGTGTACAGCAATAAGCGGGCGAGGTGTAGTGCACCAAGTAACGAACGTGACATGTTGTAATGTATACAATAATAAGCATGGCAAGTGTGGTGTGTTTAGCAATAAGTATGGTATTAGTACACGAACAAGATAGGGGTAACTAATGGAGTACACAATTCTTAATGGTAATAACGTGGGGAGGAGTTTTCAAGAAGTAAAGTAAGTTTTTCTTGGGTTCATTAGCATGTCAAGTTACTAAGATTACGTTAGTATTTCAAGTTTCATGTCAATAGCTCACATCTATCATAGGGTTCTCGCCTTTAAGTCGTGACGAGAAGGTTGTTCCTCTCACGGGGGTTGTACCGTGATTGACGCTAACCCACCGCATGCGAGTGGTGCTCTTAAGGAGAGTACCCTGCATACGCCCAGTGGCCGCTCAACCCTAACCCCACCCAAAAGTTTGTCGGAACACGAGCCGGCCTAGTCGACTCTCACGACATCACGATATCACTATTTCGCCTCTTAGGCGTACGGATTCATAATTCCATGATTTTCCAGATATTCCTTTTCGTCAATATATTCCATCAATATGCATTCCATCAAATACCATTCAATCAGGGGTGTACAAGCATATTAAGTTATCAACATGCATTATGGTAGGACACAATAATAGCGAGTCTTGGTTTAATAAGTAATGCACCAACACTTTAAAACATGTGGGAAGAATGTTCACTAGCATGTCAGAATAACTCAGGTCAAAGCAATTAAAAACAACGGTTTCAAGATACGTAAAAAGGTGCACTTGCCTGATATCGTCGGATTCGGCCGTCCAAGCGAACGAGGGCGCGTTATAACCGCGACATTAGATTTTACGGTATTAAGCTAAGAATTCTTCATTAAGTAAAAACAATACTAGTTTAACTTATGATACACTATTATTATTATGTTATGTTATTAATAACATCGGAGGTGTTTATAAAACTAGGTCACTGCCTCCATACTGTTACCTTCTAATACTGGTCATATATGTATTATAATAAATTAATTAACATATCACAACCCATCATATAAAATCTTCTCATAACTAAATATAGTTCTGCAAGGCAATGATTATATTTAGGTGGAGGTACTACCATACATGCTTTAACAAATACCTAGGCTTATAGGGGGTACAGAAGGCAACTTTAGCATTTTGCATTGAACTCACAGTTTGTACAGCTCATTGTTTAATAGATTCATAGGGTAGTAGGTTACAGTTCCAATGTATCAAAAAAATTAACATAAACTAATATCTTCATGCAGCCTTTATTATAAACAATATTACCGATATAAACATAATAATTCATGTATGAAAAGCTCACGAAGTCACTCACTATGACCATTGCTGAGCTCGCAGACTGGGGCCTCAGGTCGGAGTGTGCGTTCGCTCGTCAGTGGCGGAAGGCGCTGCGGACTGAGAAGAAGAGCGACTGTGAACGGGGCGGAGCGGCTCGTCGTCGATGAGGTGGAGACGCCTGTAGTCACTGGAGATAGTGATGAACGGTGTGCTGGGCTTCTCAGTAGTCACTGGCGGGCTCCTCGGGGCGAGCGGGCTCGAATGGACGGTGAAATGGTGGCGTGGCGGCTTGCTCCTGTCGTTGCTGCGGTTCTCGGAGCGGCAGGAGGCACGATGAGGTTCGCCGGAGGTGAGCTCTTGGAGGAGGGCGCCATCGCTGCGGAGGATGGCGGAGGTGTCGAGGCAAGACGGGTCGAGGCTGTCGGAAAAGACGCCGGGGGAGGGTGCGATGCGTTGCAGCGTGTCACGACCCGCTTCCCTAAAATGGAGGCGAGACGTGAAAAGGTCCGCACGAGAGTGGAGCTGTGAAGCCCCAAAACCGATAAGCGTCAATAAAACATAAGCAGGTCCCTGTAACCACAACGGAGCAACAATAATAATAAAAGGAGAGACGGAAATAAAAATTCTCATATCTCATAAAATGTCCAACATGGAAAATAAGTTCAACATCCAGAAAAGACACCAGGCTAAAAGAAAGAGTCTAAAGGCCCAAAACAAGGCCAACGAAAGCAACAACACAACAGAGTATAGGTGCTACGCACCGATAACAAAACAACTGTCTAAGCAAAAGTAAAACACAACGGAGACACTAGGACTGGTCCCCAGTGTCCACGTACTCCCCGTCAAGCACAAGCTCGGGCTCGGCGTCAGCAAACTTCTCGTCCTCAACAAAGTACTCAGGCTCAGGATCTAACATGTGTCACCCAAAAGAGTAAAGGGGCACATGTCAGCAAGTCTAAAAGACTTGGGCAAGGAAACTGAAAGTAAGGCAACTAGCAACCTAGCAGTTATAGTATGCATGACATGGCAGTTATAGCATGAGTGCACAAGTAAGACATGGTGAACAATAAGTGCAAGAGAACAATCATCGGGACAAGACAAGGGTAGCCAAGCTACTAACAATCTCAATCAATTCACTATTCACGTTTCACGTTGTTCGTAGATGTTTACGCCTTACAGCTGAACGGTTTCACATTCACGCTGAGTGGCCGCTTAACAACTACCCCAAAACCCAGAGTTTACGCCTTACAACTGCAGTTGCTGATCAGGCAGACTCCCAGTTGAATGACCGCTTAACTCTTACCCCATCCCACACGTAAACAAGCCAGGGTCCCTGCACATGAGCCCAGCAAGTGAGCCAGGGTTGCCCCGCACGGGAGCTTGTTTTCCTATTTCACAATTCAATATCGAGCGTTGGGGTTAGCAACTCATTATGCTCGCTTCTGGTCACGAGCCAGGAAACACAAGTATTGTAGCGATGCTACGCAATCACAGAAGCACTTACAGAATGCAATGACATGACAAATAAATTCGCGTACCGTTAATGGAAAGTAAACATGACATGGTAATTGTGCAACATGATATTTGTCGGAACTAGCTTCGTTGTCAAGCTAGTTCCCCAATTTGCGCCTAGGCGAGTATCATTTCGTCGCCTAGCCTCTTTTACGCCTACAACAAGCAAATGGCCTAAAACATGGCCTAAACCCTAAGTGGCAAGTTTCACTTGCCTAGCACCGGGGATGACGATCACGAAGGTTCGTCTCGCGGATGCTAATCTACGGAGAAATCGCTGTTATGGGGAAACAATCATCAAACAACATGAAATTTCATTAGGATTTCATAAAAATACAAATAATACATGAAAACATCGAGAGATCGATTTCTTACCGAGAGGAAGCGGAAGAAATACTCCGGAGAACCCTAGGACCAGATCTGGAGACAAATGGAGAAGTTTAGAGAGTTAGGATTTTTTGGGGGGATTTTGGGGATTTGATGAGATTTTGGGGAAGGTGAGAGGTAGATAGAGTTGATGGAGGGTTTAGATGATGGATCTAGGGCTTGGGATGAAGGAATAGAGCTTGGAGGAAGATGTGGGCTCAATGGGGGAGATTTTAGGGTTTTAGGTCGAGTGGAGGAAGAAGAAAACGTTTGGGAGGGGTATAAATAGGTTGGGATGGCGGCTGCCCAGAAATTAGGGTTTTAACACAGATTAGTCGGTCAAAGAGCAACCACTGACCGACTAGTTTGACAACTAGTCGGTCGGTCGACCAACGCAGACCGACTAAGTGTAAACAGTAACTTCTGAACGAAAATAGGATTTGGAATTAGTCGGTCCATGAACAAATACTGACCGACTAGTTTAGCATCTAGTCGGTCGATGAACGTTCTTAGACCGACTAAGAGGGGACAGTACTGATACTAAAATTTAGATGATGTGTTAGTCGGTTAAAGAAGCATTGCCGACCGACTAGTTTGCAACCTAGTCGGTCAACCAACGTTCTTAGACCGACTAACGATAAACAGTAACTCCTAAATAATTTAGAAAGCCAACTAGTCGGTCCAAGAAGGATTGCCGACCGACTGGATCGTCATCTAGTCGGTCGGTGCCCCTTCTTACACCGGCTAATAAGCACCAAAAGTTCCGATACGGAGCGCGGGGCCCCGGGATCGATTCCTAAGACTCCTACGCTTGATCTAATAGTAAGATACGACCGTTATGAAGTCTGTCACGAATGACATACTTCGAAATCGACAATCCTAAGGAAGAAACGAGAAAATACGACGAATCGATCGAAAATGAAAGCTACGGAGACGAAAACCACGCACGAGGAGAAAATCCACCAAAACATATATTATATTATATTAAATCCAGATACAAGGAAACCAGTCGTTACACAGCGGCGGTGGGTCGTTCTGCAGTTGACGGGCGTGGTCGACGTTCGAAGAGGGGCTGATCGGAGGGTGTCTCGGGGATGGTCGGAGAGGAGTGCATGGCGACGGCTTCGTGATGTGTAGTAGGCTGAAAGCAGGGCGTTTGGTTGCCGGAGGCTGATGGACGGGGGAGACAGCGGCGAAGGGATAAGAGCTAGTGGTAGGGGAAACGGGCTAGGGTTATTTTGTTTTATTATTATCTTTAGAAGAGGACGGCCAGGTTCTATGGGGTAGGGTTTGGTAGGGTTTTTAGCTTAGGGTCTTTAGGCTAACAGTAGGTCTTTTAGAATATGGTGATGGCCTATACCAGTGTGTGCGTGGGTTCTAAGTCTTAGGGTTTATAGGAAAGTTAGAAATGAATTTAATAGGGAAGGAAAAAGAAATGAGTTACAAAGGAAAGTGTTTTAATTTGAAATTGATTTGTTTCAAATAATAACTGATTAGGGAAAATTAATAGGAAAACTAAAAGGGAAGGTTTTAGAAATAGACATTTGCTATTAAAGTAAAATACTTATTATAGAATTAAAGCCGAGTATAATAATTGTGAGGGTTTAATGGGTTTAGACAAATTAGGAAGGTTAGAAAATTTGAAATGAAATTAATAGAAATTGATCTATTTTAGCTATAATTATTAGAGAAATTATATAGCAAGAACTATTTAGGAAAGTTTTTGAATAATGACATTAATTGGAGAATTTAAGAGCAAGCTAAAAGGAAGGTTGAATAATGAAAATAATTAGAGGAATTAAAAGGGTTTGAATGAGTACAATATTTCCAAAATAGCTATTATTTAATTAGGATTATAAAAAGAAGGGTTTTAAATAAATTCGAATTTAAATTTCAAAAAAAAATTTTGAATTCTAAAACATTTAAATTTTAAATCTCAAATCATTAATAACACTATTAATAACTTAACCAACAAGTATATTAATAGTATCCATACATCAAAGTATATCAATGCAAGACTTAAATTAATGGAACCCCACTCTAGTATCCGAAAATTCAGGTCGTTACATCCTATCCACCTTAAAAGAATTCCGTCCTTGGAATTTCTTAAGCTAGATAAGAATCAAGGGAGCATCGGATAGATTAAGGGTGAAGGTGATATCCTAGTATTAATGAAGCAAAAGACATATCGAGGTATGAAACTGCTGAACTGAAAAAGGTCTAAGATAGGAACGATTTCTATCAAACGACACCTAGGACAAGACAAAGTCAAGATAGGCACATTCATGATAGGAATCATCAAATGTGAAGATAGGATAGGACTCAGATGTTATCGTTCGTCACCAGCTCGTCGTCTCTAACTTCCTCGACGACCATAGAGAACTTCCGTTGGCTCCATTTCCGTTTCGAGTGTGTGGTCTACCTGCCATGCTGCAAAACAAACAAGATAAACATTTGCGTACAAGGTCTATCTAGACAATCTGGCTACTAATGACATCCCTATTATTTCGAGTAGTTTGTAGAATGCACGACCTGCATCGGCCACCACTAAAACCTGTCACGTCCTGCTTCCCATTATACTTGGGAGCGAGGACACGAGCGGGCCCGCTTGGGCTGGAGCGGTGAAGCTCCAACCCAATAAGCGTCTGTGGGTAAACCGTGAGCAGATTCTTGCATTACAAACTCAGAACAAAAGAGAATTTCATTATTATTACATTGATGTCCAGATTTACAAGTACACAAATGAGGCCGAGCATGGCCATTAGAGACAGAAACGCAAACAGAATTACACTTGAATATAATTAATACAAATATTAAACTTTAGCGGCGTTGCGAAGGCTCGTTGTTCTCCAGTGGCGGATCTCAGCGTCTGGGCACCCTGTCTAACTGCTCAGTCTTTAGGCTTACTCCTCTGCAAATCTGTCTAATACCTGACGTATATTTCACAAGACAAGGAAATATACGTCAGCGAGGGTCGCTCGGCAAGATTTAAAACAATAGTAGGAAAAGACCCTCGGCAAGGTTTTCAAAATTGTTGACATGATATAATATGATTTCAAATTTAAAGCATGGCAGCGTAGTGTGTATAGCAATAAGCGGGCGAGGTGTAGTGCACCAAGTAACGAACATGACATGTTGTAATGTATACAGCAATAAGCATGGCAAGTGTGGTGTGTTTAGCAATAAGCATGGTATTAGTACACGAACAAGATAGTGGTAACTAATGGAGTACACAATTCTTAATGGTAATAACGCGGGGAGGAGTTTTCAAGAAGTAAAGTAAGTTTTTCTTGGGTTCATTAGCATGTCAAGTTACTAAGATTACGTTAGTATTTCAAGTTTCATGTCAATAGCTCACATCTATCATAGGGTTCTCGTCTTTAGGTCGTGATGAGAAGGTCGTTCCTCTCACGGGGGTTTTACCGTGATTGACGCTAACCCACCGCATGCGGGTGGTGCTCTTGAGGAGAGTACCCTTCATACGCTCAGTGGCCGCTCAACCCTAACCCCACCCAAAAGTTTGCAGGAACATGAGCCGGCCTAGTCGACTCTCACGACATCACGATATCACTATTTCGTCTCTTAGGCGTACGGATTCACAATTCCATGATTTTCAAGATATTCCTTTTCGTCATTATATTCCATCAATATGCATTCCATCAAATACCATTCAATCAGGGGTGTACAAGCATATTAAGTTATCAACATGCATTATGGTAGGACACAATAATAGCGAGTCTTGGTTTAATAAGTAATGCACCAACACTTTAAAACACGTGGGAAGAATGTTCACTAGCATGTCAGAATAACTCAGGTCAAAGCAATTAAAAACAACAGTTTCAAGATACGTAAAAAGGTGCACTTGCCTGATATCGTCGGATTCGGCCGTCCAAGCGAACGAGGGCGCGTTATAGCTGCGACATTAGATTTTACGGTATTAAGCTAAGAATTCTTCATTGAGTAAAAACGATACTAGTTTAACTTATGATACACTATTATTATTATATTATGTTATTAATAACATCGGAGGTGTTTATAGAACTAGGTCACTGCCTCCATACTGTTACCTTCTAATACTGGTCATATATGTATTATAATAAATTAATTAACATATCACAACCCATCATATAAAATCTTCTCATAACTAAATATAGTTCTGCAAGGCAATGATCATATTTAGGTGGAGGTACTACCCAACATGCTTTAACAAATACCTAGGCTTATAGGGGGTGCAAAAGGCAACTTTAGCATTTTGCATTGAACTCACAGTTTGTACAGCTCATTGTTTAATAGATTCATGGGGTAGTAGGTTACAGTTCCAATGTATCAAAAAAATTAACATAAACTAATATCTTCATGCAGCCATTATTATACACAATATTACCGATATAAACTTAATAATTCATGTATGGAAAG
Organism: Scilla litardierei; assembly: GCA_030789695.1. Lineage (NCBI taxonomy): Eukaryota > Viridiplantae > Streptophyta > Magnoliopsida > Asparagales > Asparagaceae > Scilla > Scilla litardierei. The sequence goes on from CM061139.1 coordinate 83,879,432, forward strand.
CTCACGAAGTCACTCACCGTGACCGTTGCTGAGCTCGCAGACTGGGGCCTCGGGTCGGAGTGTGCGTTCGCTTGTCGGTGGCGGAAGGCGCTGCAGACTGAGAAGCGGAGCGACTGTGAACGGGGCGGAGCGGCTCGTCGTCGATGAGGTGGAGATGCCTGTAGTCACTAGAGATAGTGACGAACGGTGTGCTGGGCATCTCAGTAGTCACTGGCGGGCTCCTCAGGGCGAGCGGGCTCGAATGGATGGCGAAATGGTGGCATGGCGGCTTGCTGCTGTCGTTGCTGCGATTCTCGGAGCAGCAGGAGGCGCGATGAGGTTCGCCGGAGGTGAGCTCTCGGAGGAGGGCACCGTCGCTGCGGAGGATGGCGGAGGTGTCGAGGCAAGGCGGGTCGAGGCTGTCGGAAAAGACGCCGGGGGAGAGTGTGACGCGTTGCAGCGGTGGTGGGTCGTTCTGCAGTTGACGGGTGTGGTCGACGTTCGAAGAGGGGCTGATCGGAGGGTGCCTCGGGGATGGTCGGAGAGGAGTGCACGGAGACGGCTTCGGGATGTGTAGTAGGCTGAAAGCGGGGCATTTGGTTGCCGGAGGCTGATGGACGGGGGAGACAGCGGCGAAGGGAGAAGAGCTAGGGGTAGGGGAAACTGGCTAGGGTTATTTTGTTTTATTATTATCTTTAGAGGAGGATGGCCAGGTTCTATGGGGTAGGGTTTGGTAGGGTTTTTAGCCTTAGGGTCTTTAGGCTAACAGTAGGTCTTTTAGAATATGGTGATGGCCTATACAAGTGTGTGCGTGGGTTCTAAGTCTTAGGGTTTATAGGAAAGTTAGAAATGAATTTAACAGGGAAGGAAAAAGAAATGAGTTACAAAGGAAAGTGTTTTAATATGAAATTGATTTGTTTCAAATAATAACTGATTAGGGAAAATTAATAGGAAAACTAATAGGGAAGGTTTTAGAAATAGACATTTGCTATTAAAGTAAAATACTTATTATAGAATTAAAGCCGAGTATAATAATTGTGAGGTTTTAATGGGTTTAGACAAATTAGGAAGGTTAGAAAATTAGAAATGAAATTAATAGAAATTGATCTGTTTTAGCTATAATTATTAGAGAAATTATTTAGCAAGAACTATTTAGGAAAGTTTTTGAATAATAGCATTAATTGGAGAATTTAAGAGCAAGCTAAAAGGAAGGTTGAATAATGAAAATAATTAGTGGAATTAAAAGGGTTTGAATGAGTACAATATTTCCAAAATAGCTATTATTTAATTAGGATTATAAAAAGAAGGGTTTTAAATAAATTCAAATTTAAATTTCAAAAAAACATTTTGAATTCTAAAACATTTAAATTTTAAATCTCAAATCATTAATAACACTATTAATAACTTAACCAACAAGTATATTAATAGTATACATACATCAAAGTATATCAATGCAAGACTTAAATTAATGGAACTCCACTCTAGTATCCGAAAATTCAGGTCATACACAAGGATCCACTTCGTTAAAGAGAGTCAAACATCAACCCAAATACCATTGATGCCAATTTTGGTATTAACAGTTGGCACCATCTGTGGGAAAACTGAGTCGACATCCCTGTGATCCAACTACTTTGACCATGTCGACTCGCCCAACAACACCTGGTGAAAACACCATGCCTTCTCCTAGCATCAATATCCTCGATATGATAATAGGAGTTCCACCACACACGTAGTTATCAATCGCACTCTAAAGTTCTTACGCTGGGAGACTGATGACTATCTCGGTGTGAAAGAAGCACCCCGAGAGATTCTACACCCCCAATACCTTTTTCAGATGAAGATTTGGAGTGTTTAGAGCTACCACATGATGATGTCATTGTCATCAGTATCACTATTGATGCATTGGTGGTGAGGAAATTACTTATCGATACTAGGAACTCGTGTGATGTGCTTTTCTTCACCACATTGGAGAATATGAAAATGGCTTCATCGGAGTTGAGGGAATGTACAGGACCTCTCGTAGGTTTCACAGGACATTCAGCACCGGTGGCAGGCATCGTCACGCTACCTGTGACCCTTGGAACGTACCCACGATAGGTCACCCGTTTGACCAACTTTATCGTGGTAAAGATCAACTCGGCATACAAGGGAATCATCGGCAGACCGTTGCTCAATGCCGTGGAGGAGATGTTCTCGACGTTCCACCAGATGATTAAATTCCAGACTCCTGAGGGAGCTGGAAAGGTGGAAGGGAATCAGATGCAAGCTTGATCAAGTTACCTTTTTTCTACCTCCTTGAGAAGGGAGGAGCAAGCAGACGCAGATGATCTCAACAACAAGGGTAAACATGAGGAGCGAAGACCCGTAGCGGTCGAAGGGACAGAGAACATCTAGATCTCCAAAGGAGAAGATAAAACAATTTCCATTGGGTCGATGCTCCCTTTCGACCTAAGGAAACATTTAATTACACCCCTAAGAGAGAGAGCTGACGTTTTCGCCTGGTCTCCAAAGTATATGCCTGGCATCGACCCTCGGGTGATATCCCACAAGCTAGAGGTCGATTCGAATTCCAAGCCCGTGAAGCAGAAGAAGAGGAACATGAAAGGCGACAAGATGAAAGCTGCCATCGAGGAAGTAGATCGAATTTTAGCAACATGGTTCTCTCGGGAAATCCAATATCCTGAGTGGCTCTCCAATGTCGTGATGGAGAAGAAGACGAATGGCAAAGGGAGGATGTTCGTTGATTTCACCAATCTTAACAAAGCCTGTGTGAATGAAAGCTACCCTTACCTCGAATCGGTCATCTTGTCGAAAGTGCCTCAGCTATGAACTCTTAAGCTTCATGGATGCTTTTTCATGCTACAACCAAATCCAAATGGTAACTGATGATGAAGAAAAGACTTCCTTCATCACGGATCAAGGTATTTTTTTGTTATAAAAAGATGCCATTTGGTTTAAAGAATGCAGGGACGACATAACAGTGTATGATGAACAAGGTCATCAAGGCTCAAATTGGATGAAACTTGGAGGTCTATGTTGATTATATACTGGTCAAGTCGAAGAAGCTAATAGATCACATCGCAGATCTCCGAGAGACATTTGCATAAATTTTTCGCTATAATCTTTGATTGAACACCACAAAATATACATTTGGAGTTCGATCTGGAGAGTTCCTCGGATTCATGCTAACGACTCGAGGTATCGAAGCTAATCTTGACAAAATCGCAACGGTCGTAAAAATGAAGGAGCCCTTTACCCTCAGAGAGCTTCAGAGGATGAATGGCAGAATAGCGACTCTGGGTCGATTCCTTTCCAAATCGTCTGAGAGGTCGCTACCTTTTTTCAAAGTGTTGATGAAGGCAATAGCATCCACTGCAAAAGACAAGAAGGTCATCGAGTGGGATGCGAATTGCAATAAGGCATTCTCTGAGCTGAAGGAGTACCTCTGTAGCCCACTACTCTTGATTAAGCCGAACAAAGGTGACCATCTCATTATCTATTTAGCCACTACAATGCAGGCTGTAAGCTCGGCTCTTGTCAAGGAGGACTCGGGAGTGCAACGGCCTATCTGCTATGTCAGCCAAGTCATCCGAGGTATCGAAATCAACTATTCCAAAATAGAGAAGTTGGAATTCGCTCTGTTCCAGTCTGCAAGAAGTCAATAACCCTACTTTCAGGCACATACCATTCTAGTCCTCACCGACACCCCTTTGGAGCAAACTCTAAAGAGGCTGATGATCTGGAAGGATGACTATGTGGGGGATCGAATTGAGTAAGTTCAACATTCAATAAAAGTCAAGGACTACCATCAAAGGATAAGCCTTAGCTGATTTTATTTTCGAACTCGCCTATGATGACGACCCACCAAAAGAGGTACATGTTGCTAATTTACAACTAAACCTTCCCTCTGCTCCCTTGACAGGTATCGACTCTTCAACAGTCACTCGTAAAGGGGAATGAAAATGGATGCTTAGCAACTCGAATCGGAAGCAGAGTATGTATAATTATCCAAACACCAGAGGGAAATATACTCGAATACGCTCTTCGGTTCAACTTCCAAACCACGAGCAATGGGGTGGAATATGAAGCTGCCATCAATGGGCTCAGGTTGGCTCAAGCGCTGGGAGCAAAGGTCATCCACCTCCATAGCAACCCTAACTTGTAAGTCCGCCAACAGAATGGAGGTTACGAAGCTCGAGAAGAAACAATGCAGAACTACATGCAGATTGCCAAAGCTGAGCAAACCAAATTCAGGTGGGTGAAGATCCATCATATACCACGATCAAGGAACCACCGAGCTGACGCCTTGGCAAAGCTCACCTCATCCTCGCCAGCAAGGCTGGGTCAAACAGTGTACATGCATCATCTTCAATACCCGAGTGTACTCGAAGAGGAGCCGCTAAGCCTCGACCAAGGAGTCACTTAGATGGACCCCATCATTAAGTATATCAATACTAGGGAAAAACTAACCGGCCTACCAAGGCATGAAAGCTGGAACGAGGAGCCTACCAGTTTGTTTTCCTCGTTGGTTCATTGTACAAGCGACGGCGGACCAGGTACGATGCATTTCTTTACCTCAAATGCTTGACTCCACATGAAGCACTCTATGTGATTTAGGAAATTCATGAAGGATACTGCATAAATCATTGTAGGGGGGAAACATTTTAGCCATGAGGCAAGGTTACTTCTGGCCATCCATGTTCAAGGAGGTGATCGAGTATGTGCGGAAGTGCCCTATTTACCAGAAGTTCACAAAGCATAGCTCGGCCCCTCTGATGGATATAATCCCCATCATTAGTCACATTTCATTTGCAAAGTGGGGATTAGATATCTTTGGTCCATTCTTGTCATAAAGTGCGCAACGAAAATTTTTGATCGTAGCGATCAACTACTTCACCAAGTGGATCGAGGCAGAGCCCTTGGCCCGCATCACTTGGAAGGTAAGGAGCTTCGTGTGGAAATCGATTGTATGTCGATTTTGCATCCCTCAATCCATCGTAACAAACAATGGGACGCAATTTAATAGTGACAGTTTCAAGGATTTCTGTTCCGAATTAAGGATCAAGTTGCACTTCGCTTCTGTGGCTCATCCCCAGTCCAATGGTTTAGCGAAGGCAGCTAACAAGTGCATCCTCGAGCCCTTGCAGAATAGGGTAGGAGAGGCCAAAGGAACATGGCCAAAGGAGCTTCCTGGCATCCTATAGTCGTACAGAACGACTTAGAAAGCCTCGACCAGAGAGACCCCTTTCATGCTTGCCTATGGCTGTGAAGCGGTCGTTCCAATTGAAGTCAACGAGTAACCTCTCCATCTCCGATACTTCAATAAAGAAAGAAACTTGGAAGGACTCGAGCTCAACTTACAGTTACTTGATGATGTTTGTGAACGCGCTCTGACTACCCTTGTCGAGTAGAAGGGACGTATGGCCTGCTACTTTAACTTAAAATTTTGAGACTGCAACTTATGCATAGGAGATCTTGTGTTGCGAAAGGCTATTTTTCCCTGAGATCATGAAATAAGGTAAGCTCGTCGCAAGGTGGGAGGGTCCCTACAAAGTGATCGACGTTCTTGGCCTAGCCACCTATCGAATCTCCACGATGGAGGATATGGAGCTTCCACATCCTTGGAATGCCAAGCATTTGCAAAAGTACTATTAATGGTCGTACCAGTAAAAAAATACTAAATTGTATTGGTCATAATTTGCCCATGTATTTCTGATCCAATGAATACGTCATTAATACGAGGTTGACCATCTTTTGTCTGAAAAAACCCATTATCATCGTCGGCTATAAGCCGAAGGAGTCATGCCCCTCGCAACCGAACGACCCTTGTCGTCGACCGTAAGCCGAAGGGACCATGCCCCTCGCAACTGAATGGCCCTCGTTGTCAGCCGTAAGCCAAGTGCCCAAACCCTTGCCACTAAATGACCCATGATTGTTGCCAGCCATAATCCGAAGGGGCAATGCCCCTTGCAACCGAATGACCCTCATCGTCGGCCGTAAGATGAAGGGACCATGCCTCTCGCAACCAAATGACCCTCATCGTTAGCCCTAAGCCAAGGGGCCAAACTCTTGCCACTGAACAACCCTAGATTGTCATCGACCATAAGCTGAAGGGGTCATGTCCCTCATAACTAAACGACCCTTGTTGTCGGCAGTAAGCCGAAGGGGTCATGTCCCTCACAACTGAACGACCCTCGTCATCGGCAGTAAGCCGAAGGGTCCATGCCCCTTGCAACCGAACGATCATTGTCGTCGGCCATAAGCCGAAGGGGCTATACCCCTCGTAATTGAACGATCCTCGTCATTAGCCATAAGCCAAGGGGCCAACACCTTGCCACTGAACGACCCGCGATTGTCATCGGCCAAAACCCGAAGGGGCCATGCCCATCGCAACTGAACAACCCTCATCATTAGCCGTAAGACAAGGGGCCAAACCCTTGCCATTGAATGACACACGATTGTCGTCTGCCATAAGCTGAAGGGGACATGCCCCTTGCAACCAAACGACCCTCGTCGTCGGCAATAAGTCGAAGGGGCTACACCCCTTGCAACCAAACAACTCACCTTAGTCGTCAACCATAAGGTGAAAAGGTCAGTCCCCTTGCAATCAAATGACCCTCACCTCATGGTTTGCAACCTTAGGATCATCCATACAATGTGAAAATGCGTGAAACACCAATGACCCAAGTTCAACCAATTTTGAAGATAAACTTTGAGTCGTTGAGGGGCCATAAACGTACATTAAAGAGGATAGAAATTCTTTTTATCTCATTTATTAGTCGAAAAAGTTACATATTGCCAGCTTCGAAGCAATTTTACAGAAAACAATAACAAAAAGAGTAATACTTTAAGAGAAAGGGCCACTCCCCAGTATAAAAATATTCTGCATCGCTTGCATCACCGCAGTGAACTTGGCCATAAGCTTAGCCTTGAAAGCCTTGGCTGAAGCTGTTGATCTTTCCAAGTCAGTGACTTTGGCCTGAAGCTCGATTATATCTTTCTTTCAGGGTTTTAAGTTAGCCTGGAGCTGGGATCTTTCCTTCTCCCACGGAGCCTCAGCTGCTTGCCTGACAGAAGACAAGGATGCAAATCTCTCCTTGGCCTCTGCAGCTGCCCACTAGGCTTTAGCTTTGGCCATGAGAACTTTTCCCAAGTTCTCCTCCATCTTCTTCATCTGGGCCTCGAGCTCGGAAGCTTTTCGGTCAGCGGCTTCCACCTGATGATGTCCGTCGACTATGTCGATGACTCGGCACTGCAAGCTGTTGTTTTCTGAGGATGCACACCCCCAAAAAGGTATGCACACCCTCACCCCCAAGTGCAAGGGTGTCAGATTAATATATTCCTGATGAGTTCGGAGGTTGAATCCACAGGGAGGCGTTGCTTATACTACCTATCGATTCCTAAGTTGATTATGCTTCGAGTTTTATTGGTGGAGATGGATTACGAAAGGGGTCGTAATGGCGATGGAAGTGGAATGCGAGGGTGTCACGATCAGCATGGCACATTCAAAGACTCCACATAAAATAAAACAAATAAAACAAAGAAAACAAGTAGGCGAAAGATCGCTAGGGTATCGGAATCCCCGCTAGGACCTTCAAGCTTGGATATAAGGTTAAGGACCCTTTTGTCGAACTATAAATAAGGGTAGGAGTGTCACATCCGAAGACGGGAACGAGTAATTTACTTTTGTTGTCCTACTCGTCTAATTTATCCCTATGCTCAGCTACTTTTGCTATGAACTTCACATATGGAGATATGCATTAGCCTCGACACTGGTTCCCATATCACAAATCCATATCAACTCTCATGATATACGGATTGGGATACTACACTATGGTGGGTTCTAGCAGTTGGGCTACTCTCATAGTCACCGACTAGCAGATTAGGGATTCGTAATCGCCCCTAGCGCACGAGTCACCCTCATGATCACGAGCCCTAGAAAACGGCCACTAAGCCATAATCAAATTCGTGGGGATTTTCCCTAGAATATGGAGTTATTTTCACAATCCTCCAACTCTAGGGCTAATCCCCAAAATCCTTGTTCAAAATACCATAGATCAACCCTATATTCATTCAACTAAGGTTAACCAAACATCCAATCCCTAGGATCATAGGGTTCAACTTAACCCTAGCAAAAGATCAACTCAATCATGGCAAAAGATATATAAACAAGAGAGATCAACATCAAAAACAAATAAGAAAAAGCAATAAAGAAGATTCAATAAGAAAATACTTAGCTTAATGAAGATTTGATACAAAATCGCCAAGAAGGGGGCCGATGGCATGTCCTAGCCTCCGAAAATTGTCTCCTAGCATAAAAACCAGCCCCCCATGATGGCTGACCCTTTACATATATATAGCCACAAGAAAACCATAAACATAACTCTAAGTCGACCTGGGCCCACGCTTGCTACCCATTTAGCTCGGCCAAGCTGTGCAGGGCCGCTCAGTCGAGCGCACTTTCCAGCCTACCCGAGCACAATTTCCAGCACAGATTTGCCAACTTACAGAAATTTTCTAGGACACATCTAACGTCCGTTTGGCACGTTCTTAGAGGTGTTAGAATCTTCATGGAGTATACTATATGGAAAAAAAAAATATGAGAAAAATACTCTAAATTCCCAGGTGATAACAGATCTTCAAAGAGTGTTGGACTGTCCAGAATTCTGTGCTTTCTACTCCGCTCGGCCGAGCGACCTTGGTCGCTCGATCGAGCTTGCCCTAGCGCTCGGTTGAGCACCTCTTGGATGCTTCATCTTTGAGTCTGGGCAAAAGGAGGCCACTCGGTCGAGCAGGAAATCTGCTCCACCGAGCAAATTAGGCAGAGAGTTTCAAGGCCAATTTAGGGGTCATCTGTAGAGGATCTCTCAGTCAGCAAGGTGGGTCGCTCGGCCGAGCGGCCCCTTACAACTTTTCCCTTTCTTTACAAGAGCTCAGCTCGGCCGAGCTTATGGAACGCTCGACTGAGCTACTTGGAAACTCGGCTTGGGTCCCATATTCTCTTCCCCCTTTTTCCTTTGCCCTCTTCTTTCTTTGCTTTCTTTGCTCCTTTGAGTCGTCAAATGTGGCGATTGAGCTCTGACATCAATATCTGTGTCCATCATCTATTATTGCTCTGAATCATGCCAAAGTTCCTGAAAATCCATGAAACACTGCAAGAATCAAATATATCGTGAAAAGCGTGATAGAATATAAAAATGTGAACTTTGGGCGATCAAACTGCTATGAAAATGTACGATAAAACATGGAAAATATGGACACATCTCAAGCCCGTGCCGATAATTGACATCTGTGAAAGATGTCGATTAGCTAGGTTGATAGCTTAATTTGAGCGTAGCCTAACCTGGTAGCTGCAATGCATAAAGAAGTTGGCCGTCCTCTCGGAAGGAACTCGCGATCGCGAGGGAGAATGGAATTCTCCACCATTCAAGCCGTCGTCCAAAAATCCAAGAGGGTCGACTCTTCATTCCTGACGATAAATTAAGGCTGATGAGTTTTGCCTCCAACATTCCCGAAGAGGCATTCGATTGTCGATTCAACATCAGAACTCAATCGAACTCCGTAGGGATAGGACCAACTAAGAGAGTCGGAGGGTTGATACTACCCCACAACCACTTGTCTTGAGGATGACTCGTGGGAGGCTCGATGATTCCCTGAGGCTTAGGGGGAGCCACCATCTGATCCACAACAACTTGGGATGAAATACCACTACCTTTCTCCATTGGTGATAGAGGAGGAGTTGGCTCTACGACCCTCCTCTTATTTTCGAGGTTTTCCCTTTCGCGGGAGGGAAGACTCCTCCTCTTGCTTATGGGTTCGATAGGCCCTGAAACTGTGACAGGTTCACCAACTCCTGCTACAAGAGCGACAGAGGCAATAATCGGAGCCGGGGGTGGGATTATACGAGTGACGGCCCGACTCGAAATATCCTTCGACAAAGCTTGAGTGGATAACCCCAAGGTCCCCTTGACGTCACCTCCCTCGATTGAGGAGATTTGACTGAGGGGAAGAGGGTACTGAGCACTTGAGCCCCCAGCATTCTTCTTCTTCTTTTGCTGCTCCATCCACATCCGATCCAGCTTAGTGTTCAAACTTCTGTGAGCTCATCCAGCCATATCTGCAAATAAAGAATATAATTACCGTAAGTGGTCTTAATAAGATCACAGAAGCAGTTTGTATTACCATGACTCCATAAAAAAGTCTTCAGCTAATGGTTGTCTAACAAATATGAGGTTAACCTCTCTTTCCATGGTCGGCTCAAAAGAAGTTTGGCTGCCTTGGTCGCACCAGGTAATAGTCCAAATTCTTTGAAACTATCAGGGCTAGGGGTATACCAACTAGTGAGGATCGACCCCATGTTTGGGAGGAAAATGAATACAAAAGTGTCCTCCCAATTAGGGTTGGAGATATGGAGATCAAAGATAAGCTTCCTTTCTGTGCGAGCCACAATGTGGTACCACACCTTACGAGGGTCGACCATCACTCGGAAGAAATATCTAAACAGTCGAATGGATGGACGAACTCCACAAAGCTCGCAAAGCAAGGTAAAGCAAACCATGGGCGAAATTGTCTGAGGCACAAGCTGACAGATGGAAATATCCAAAAAATTTAAAATCTCCACTATAAAGGGATGGAGAGGAAAATAAAGGTCAAAGAGGAAAGATTTTAGATACACTCCAATCTCATCTCTCCGAGGGAAACAAATTCTCTCATCGAATTCCGAAAATCTAACCCTATAAGGTGGATATAGGCAATCTGACCATATCTTGGAAGTCGAATCAAAAGAGAGCTCTGTATACTTCTCTAGAATCTCTCAAGGAGCTGTTAAATCCGAATAACGTCGAAGAATAGGAAGTCTAGGCTCCATGTGGAGTCCTTTCCCTTTTTCAGGAAACACAACATATTGAGAAGGTCGAAGGCACTACATGATCGCATCATAAGTTGTCTCCTGGATCTTCACAGGCCGTAATATAACCATAAGAGCTAAAGAAGAGCCAAGATGAGAAAAGAAAGCTATCTTATCGAAAGCAAACGAACACCAGACAAAGCAGAGGAAAAGTCGAGCTTTCAAAAATTTGGGGACGAAGTAGGAAGGCTTCTTGTCTTTCTTCTTCCCCTTTTTATACTGGGGAACCCAAAGCAACCGTTCAACGGGTAGCACATGTCAAATTCTGATCTCAAGGGATGGCGAGGATCAAATTTGAAGGGGAAGGGTTTTGGCGGCAAAAATCAAATAGGTCCGCTTCGACTGTCGTGCCCATTTAATATGACTTCACATCACTAGGTCTCAATCAACGCTGTTTCCTTAGCATGAATGATGGGGGCTATTGTTAATATATGGGTATGGCCCACAAAGCGAGGACAAGATGATGCGGTCAAATTAAAGACTTAAGCCTCGGTCCAATAACTTAAGAGCCCGCCAGCGAAGAAGAGTTATTACTCGGTCAATGAGACAGCTCATCAGACCGTTCAAGCCTTGTTGGTTACATGGGAGTGGTTAATGGAGACCGAGTAAATGGGCATCCGTTATCAACAATCCCAGAGAAGATCTCACCATAATCAAAGAAGAGCCGTTATGCACTATTGGCAAACACCCTCAACTATAAATAGATGAAAAGACAACGTAAGAAGGGTTCAGACTCCCATGGAACGAAAGACCTAAGACTCTGAATTATTCTACCACTTTTATGTTTCTTCCTCCAAATAGCCTGATGTGACTGACTCAAGACGAACCTCCGTGGGTCGATTTCGATATCCCCAAGCCTTTCCTTAAGTTTCCAATCTAACTTAAACATCGGAGGGGATTTGGGTCGAAACCCAGATCCGACCCCCTGACATTCCTTTGTGGTACAGAAAGATCGTGACACGACCTAACAGGGGGTCAATCGACAGCTCAAGACGACAGTCGTTCGAGGATCGATCCCATCGGAGGGTCGAACGACCATCGTATCCTGCCACTGGGTTGAGCGAGCTTCCACACCGCATTCTAACATTCATCATCATCGACCCTGGTTCGAACAACCAAGGGTCCCACTTTACCAGCTGACAAGAATCCACTTCGTCAAAGGGAGTCCACATCAGCCCAAATGCCGTTGATGTCAATTTTGGCATTAACAATACCTAAAACGGGTTGGCAGAGTCATTAATAAAAAGACTCCAATGGATCGCACGTCCATTACTAATGAAATCCCAGTTGTTGGTGACTGCATGGACATGCTGCTTCATTAATAAAAAAAATTAGACCCTCTGGAGGTTAGAGTCTTTCTCTGATGCAACTTGCATATGAAATACCATCGAACATATCTCAATTGAGAATTTTTGGTTGTGTATTCTATATCCCTATAGCACCACCACAGATGACAAAAATGGGTCCTCAACGTCGTCTAGGGATCTATGTAGGGTTTGACTCATTCTCAATAATAAGATACTGAGAACCCCAAATAGGGGATGCATTCAAGGCATGTCTTGAAGACCGTGACTTTCATGGACGACTTTCCCCAAATTGGGCCCAGCTACTGCAAAATCTGATGCTACACAAATAATATCGTGGGATACAAAATCATCGACCCATTTTAATCCGGTAACCAAACAATGTAAAGATGAGATCCTAAAGATCCTACACTTCAGAACACTGTTCACCAGTTACCAGATTCATTTACTGACAACAAAAAGATTGTCAAATCATACATCTCAGCTGGAAATACTCTAGCTATGATTGACATCCTCGAGAATGGTTGCAATCCACCAACAGCAGAAGTGGATGTTTCTCAACAGAAAAGAGGAGAAACATCAGAAAAGAGGACCACCGGGCTCCAAGGCCAAAAATCCTAGAAAAAGAAAAAAATCCTAGAGACCTTATGACAATACCACCACAGAAAAATAAGCTCATGTCCATACCCTCAACCCTTTCGAAAACCACTGCAGAGGAAAAGTCTGGAGAAAAAATATCCTTAAACTATGTACGTACATGGGAGGTGTTCGACAGAAAGAGTATAATCATCGATGATGATTTTGCTTTCATATTGCCATTCACGTCATTGAAAGGGACGATGATAATGATCCACATTCTGTTGCTGAATGCAAACGAAGAAATGATTGGCCAAAGTGGAATGAGGCAATAGAAGCACAACTGGACTCGCTTAAGAAACACAAATTCTTTGGGCAAATAATCCAGACACCAAATGATGTCAAACCTATAGGATATAAATGTGTATTTATCAGAAAAAGAAATGAAAATAATGAGATTATATGCTACAAAGCAAAGCTTGTAGCACATGCATTTTTCCAAAGACCGTGCATAGACTATGAACAAACATACTCACCAATAATGGATGCAATCACTTTTCTATTCTTAATAAGATTATCAGCAAAGGAATGTTTGGCTAATGGATGTTGTGACTGCATATCTATATGGAAATCTCGATAAAGAGATATATATGAAACTTCCTGATCGCTTTTCATTTCCTACAAATTTAAAAGATAGACCTTGGGACGTCTAATCTATTAAGCTTCTATTACGGCCTTATTGCCGACCCAGAGAATAAAGGCCCAAATAGTTGAAGCCCAAGCAAACAGCCCACTGACCAACCGGAGTGAGAACAAGCCCAAATGAGAAGCTCGCCCATCACTGGGAAGCTCGCCTTGGCAAACGAGAAGCTCATCGACAAAGTCAAGAGAAGAGCTCAACAGCTGGTGAGCGAGAGGCTCGCCAGCCAAGTGGAGAAGAAGCATGCCTACTCATCGAACAAGAAGGACGGAGAAAGGCTGTGGGTTCCAAGCTCAGACATCGAGCTCGGCTCTCTCTGGGGGTGACCTAGCAAGTACGAATATCTCTGACATGGAGACGTACGGACCCCTACGCCTCTAATTAATGCAAGAGGTTAAAGACGAGAACTAATGGTCGCCCTCACGTTTCCATTAACACATAAATATCTCTGACACCCTCTGACATCCATTTAATACTAGGTTGAGGCGGTGCGATATTATCTCTAACACCCTTGCCGATCTATCGCTTCCCCACTGATGCTCCAGCTAAGCAGAATGGACAGTTGATTATACGGCACTCAACAGACTCTCGCCACTATAAATACATGCCTCCAGCTACCAATGAGGGGGTTGGTTAGTTGAAATCATAAACTCACATTCAATACAACAAGGTCGGATATCGTCCATATATCTGTGCCTCCTCTTAAGCTTGACATGCAAAGCCATTCAACTTTAAGATCGGCATGTGTATCCGATTTACTCCTAAAAGAGTCATTTACTAACTTAACCATTGGAGAGGCTACGGGTTGACAGCCAACCCAGCCATTCTGACGAGCGGTTCTTCTCGCAGGAAGCTCGGCCCACCTACCAGGCGATCGATGACCAACTGGCGACCTTGGATCCTGCGCCTACAAAGCACACTCTTAGGCGTATTAGCCTCTTCTACGACCTAACCACTTGTAATCATTATACCCTTAATTCCACATACACAAATTTCAATGTTGGGCAGACTTGACCCGCAACAATTGTCGTTGTCAGTGGAAACCTAGGTTTACACCCATGTCAGACCCTGCACGCAGTCACCACAGCTCCTGTCATGGCAAGATGCACATGGCCGAGGAGCCATGTTCTCCTGTAAGGACTCCCCCACTGGATTTGCCCCTTGAGGGGTCGGCTGCTGTTATTTAGGCCTCGACCCGTAACAACTACGAGAGCATCGAAGCCTTCACCAAGATGATGGAAGGCTGGACCGCCACCAAATCCAGGGGGCCCCTCCGTTCGAAGGCCTCTCTAGGCCCCGAAACATAAGGTGGGACCTCCTCCCCTAGTTCGAAGAATAAGTGGCTGCCTGACAAAGGCAGCTAGAGAAAGAGGAAGAGGCTGCTCTGCTAAGGCAGCTCGACAAACAGGAAGCAGCCACTCTACAAAGGCAGCTCGATGAAGAAGCGGCCACTCGACAGCATTGGTTCATCGTCGCTGCAAGGGAGAGAATCCAAGAGGGGTGCCGAGGAGTCCCCCAGGCATCGGCCCCAGGAGTACAAAATACCCCTAGGCCGTACCATGTTGCTAAAAGTTATTAGAACGAGAGATCGCAGAGCCCGAGATGAGAAGAGCGCTCGCACCGGAGCAGAAATTCCCTACGGTCAGAACACCCCTCTCCTAGGCGTAATGACCGTCAACGAAGGAGCCGCGACTGAAGCATAACCCCCAGGGGGTGAGAGAGGAATGGCCATGAGCACTAAGTTGGCTCATCTGGTGGTTCCAATCAGCAGCGAGAATTCCAAGGCAGCTGGGATGTCTCTCGATTTGTTCGCCCGAAGGTCACCTGAAGGTTGCCTTCTCCCGTTAGCTGAGGCGAGCTTCCTGATAGGATTAAAAACTGGTCAGAAAGAAGGGACTGGCTGTCAGCTTGTAGCCTCTCCGATGCCTAAGTCAGCTGGTGACATAAAATGTAGGCGACGGGCACACTTGGCGACCTTAAGACAGATCAGCGAAGTACGACGGGCTTATGAGGAAAGCGTAGATATGTGGAAGATATCTGATTTTGTGTATTGAAATGAGTTAGAAGATTTAACTGACCAACCCCCTTTATGGAGGCATGAGGGGGGTATTTATAGGGCTGAGAGGCGGTTGCTCGCCATCTTGTCAGCTGTCGAATCAACCCAGTTGGCACTCGAGTGGTGAGGCTGTGTCAGGGATATTTATTGCATTAATGGTGTCAGGAGGTGTCATGAGCATTAATGAGATGCGAGTGGTGGCCATCAGTTCTCGCCCTTAACCCCTGGTATTAATGGAGAGTAGGTGAGCATACGTCACCCTGTCAGAGATATTTATGCTTGGTCGCCCTCAGGGGAGAGCCATAGATCGGTGATTAAGCTTGGCTCCTCCAGACGATGCTTCTTGTTGGAGGGGAGGCGAGCTTGTCCTCAGTGTGGCAAGCTTATAGGTTGCACCAGTGGGCTTCTTAGTTGACCTTGGAAGCAAGCTTACGGCGGGGGCGAGGCGAGCTTCTCTGAGTTGGGGCAATCTTCAGCTCGGCTAGTGTCCCATCAGGAGAGTCGGTGAGGTGTTTGCTTGGGCCCCCAATGCATACTAGCTTTAATTTCATGGGCCGGCCTTTAGGGCGTAACAATTTCCCCCGTCATTTAGCTTGACACGACCAGCCCAGCTTTAGCTTGGATGACGAATCGCATTCCCCTTGGACAAAGGCTGGTCAATTGCATTCAACAAACTCTAATTGCCGAATCTCAGACATCATGATGGTGATCCGATGACAGGGAGCGTTCGAGGCACCCATCCACTGAACAGATGACGCGTGGTTGAGGTGATTGGAAGAGAATTTGAGTCGCCAGTCCAGACCCACTCGGATCTAGCCACGTGGCCCATGCCAGATGGGTGGTGATTGCCCGCCTCTTCTCATAAATGGAGTTGGAGAGGGAGCATGCGAGGCTTTTGCCAGAATTTTTTGAAACTTCAAATTTTTCCCTTTGCATCATCGAGAACAGCTGCCGTCGATCGTCATCGTTTGTCAGAGCTTCATTCGTTCATTCTTATTTAGGTACACTCTCGACCCCAGCGATGCCTTCATCTGCTTCTTCCGCAGCTTCTTCTTCTTCAAATGTCCGCATCGAACAACACTTTAGAGAGGTTGGCGGGGGTGATGCCACTGAGTCAGAACTGGTGGTGTCGGAGATGATGTCGATGTCCAGGACGGAGGGAGACTCGGCAGTTGAACAGGCCGTCAATTCATCGTCGGTGATGATGAGGGGGCCCAAGAAAGGGAAGGCATCCAAGTCAACCGCCAAGGCCGCCAAAGCCGCCATGGTCATAGGCGGTGGTGGAACCACGGATGCGGTCCCTGTGGGAATTCTGGTCCAAATGTCTTAGCTGCTACCCTCCGAGATCGCAAAGATCTGTGCTATGTACATCCAGGCCCCTACTCAGTCTGCCTCCCCGAGCTCAACGAGCGGGTCTGCTTCCCACGGGACTACGAGTTCGACGTGTACTACCCGACCTTTACCTTGGGTCTCCGCTTCCCGCTCCATCCATTCCTTCTCCTCATCCTCCACTTCCTTGAGCTCCCCCTCTTTCAATTGATGCCGAAATCCATCAGAGCGATGGTCAGCTTCCTTGTGCTCTGCTCTGCCAACAGAATAAGCCTGACATTGCCGCTCTTCCAATACTTCTTCGGGGCGAAGAAAAAGGAGGACTACTACAACGTCAGCATGATGCTTGTCCTCGAGATGCTAAGCAAGGTGAGGGACTAGATGGAGAGATTCATGTTTGTCTCAATTCCGATGGATCTGTCTCTGAGGCCGAACGGGGGGATGCTAAATCCCACAGTGAATGCGGAAATTGCCCTGGAGGGAAGCGACCTGGAGAATTCCAGAATCCTGGAGGGGATCCCAAGGGAGAACAGTGTCTTCAAAGACCTGGTCACGGACGAGATGGTCTCCCAGCATGTATGGTTGAAGGTACTCTGTATATTGCGAACAACATCTAAAAAGCTCACCTTGATCTGTTCTATTTTTGCAGAGGCGGCCATGAGCATGTCCATAGATGAGGTGATGAGGAAGGCGAGAGAGGCGTCATTAAAGCCACTGTCGAGTAAGGGCAGGGGCTAGCAGCCTGCCTTGAGGAGCTCGACGTAGGCTAGGCAGAAGCAGAGTCTGGAGGCGTCTGCCACTGCTCGGGCCGAGAAAGGGGAGCAGATCAAGAAGTCAAGTATGGAAGCTGTGGCCACAGCTCCTCTAGCCTGCTCGAGCAAGGTGGTCGCTGGTGGAGTAGTCGACCTTGATCCAGAGGAGCCCGCGGTTAGCCCAGTGACCACTGTAACGACCGGTTTCAGCGATACGTAGTTCATTTTCCTCATGTTGTATATCCTTCTTCGTATCCGCAGTTAAGTCGTAACGAACCCGAACCCGTATCCATTTCTATTCTTTTCAAAACGTATTATTATTATTACGTATTATTATTATTCCTATCCTTTCTAGTGAATTATTTTAAAAAGTCTATTCTTAAAGATTGTTTAAAATTTTTGATTCAAAAATTCAAATTCGATATTTAAATTTTTTTTAAACATTTGAAAAGCTTTCCTTGTTAGACCTATTAAAACCCACTTAAACAAATTAATGGGCCCTTATTTCTCTTGATTAAAACCCTTTCTATTTCAATACTTTTAATAGCAATTCAAACCCCTTCCTAATAAAACCAAGCCCACTTATAGTAACATCTAGCCATTTTTTACCATGGCCGAAACCATTTGTGGCATGCACACACGGCTTGTAACAAATTATATATATATATATATATATATATATATATATATATAATCGGTAAACACTCACGTGCTGCCCCTGTACACAAGACCACTCATGCTAATATTTTATAAACCCCAAGGACTCACCCTACACTATTTAAATTCATATGACCCTTAGGATTATAAACCTATTCTTTTATTTCACCCAAGAGCTGCGCCCCTACTCTATTCTTATAAATAAAACCCTAAGCAAGCTAGCATTACATTTTTATAAAAAGAGAATGCAAAACTCTAGGAACCAAAGCCTTCCCCACGTGCTGCACAAACCAAGCCCACACAATAAGACCGCCCACACAATAAGACCCTGGGTTCATTTTTTCCTCCCTACAAACAGCTAGCTAACAGGACCCTAGTACCCTTTTTAAAACCCCAAGCACACATAGTAGTAGCAACCTAAAACCAAATGCCTAGGACCCCATGCCCTCGTATTGCCCTGCCTTGCACCAACTATCCCTTTATAAAATAAAAACCTAAGACTATATTTCCCTACCCTAAAACCCTCAAGCAGCAGCCGCCCCTACCATTTCCCATCTCCACGCAAAGGCCGCAGCTTCCCCAGGCCTGGCGATCACGGCGACTCCTTCCCTCACGGTGCCTCCTCTACCCGTGGCCTCCCCCTCACAGAGCCACACAACCCTCGCCTGACACAGACAGCCCACAACTCACGGCCTCCATCTCACCTCCCCCCGGGTGATGGCCTTTCCTCCCTCCTCCGTGTCGACTCCCCCGCCCACACACAGGGCGCCACCGAAGCCACGGACTGTCGTCCCTTGCGCGCGCAGCCTCCGTCGCAGTCGCCGCCATCTCCCCCTCACCTGCAGCCTTCTCCTCTCCCCCACGCTGCCCAACAATCACCCGCAGTCACCTCAGGCCGCCGCTGCGCCTCCCTTGAAACCCGTCGATAGCCACCTACAACTCCACGCACGCCGGCGGCCTCCTCGCAGCCCCCACACGCCAACGCGACAGCGCAACAGGCGCCTTCATCACCGGTCTCCGCCCCCACCTCCCTCCGGGCCGCCGACGGACTCAGTGCAACATTAAGCCACTGTAAGCCTTGTTTCACAAAGAAAACTGTAAGTGGTTCTCATTCTTCGTGAACAGTGCAGCCATGCAAATGTTTACAGTATATAGGCATGTTATAATGTTAGCTTAGAATAATATTAGCTTCTGTTTACAGCTTGCAAATGTGAACAGTGTAACTATATAGGCATGATAAAATATTAGCTCAGAGTAATAATTTATTTAAATAATTAGTTAGGCTGTAAGCTAGCTAGTACCTACAGTTATATCATGCATGTGAACAATATTTTGACAGTACCCCCTATAAGCTTAGGTGTTTGTTAAAGCATGTAGGTTAGTACCTCCACCTGAATATGATCATTGCCTTGCTGAACTATTTTTTCTTTTATGAGAAGATTTTATATAATGGGTTGAGATATGTTAATTAATTTATTACATACATATATGACCACTATTAGAAGGTAACAGCCTGGAGGCAGTGACCTAGTTTTATAAACACCACCCATGTTATTGATAACTTAACACAATAATAATAGTGTATCATAAGTTAAACTAGTATCGTTTTTACTTAGTGAAGAATTCTTATGTTAATACTGTTAAATCTAATGTCGCAGTTATAATGCGCCCTCGTTCGCTTGGACAGTCGAATCCGACGAAATCAGGCAAGTGTGCAGTTAAATATGAATTTTTGAAACTGATGATAATTACGTCTTTTTACTTTAATTGGTATATCTTGAAAACTGTATGTAAAATGACGCATGAAACTGTTTCCATAATGTTCTAGACTAAGAATGTGACATTTTGACATATAACTCGATAAGTTTCAATTTTGGATATTAGTATTAGAAAATTGTTTCCTGTAACCGGTAACTCATCTCGACATCTCTTCAATTGTTGTAAACGTTGTACACTATGAAACATTGACAACTGGAAATGAATGAATATCTTGATTGGTCGTTAACGAGAATGGACATCGTGAAATCGTGCGCCTCGAAGGCGGTATCGTGATATCGTGATGTCGTGTGAGTCGACTAGGCCGGCTCGTGTTCCGGTAAAACTTTTGGGTGGGGTTAGGGTTGAGCGGCCACTGGGCGTATGAAAGGTACTCTCCTTAAGAGCACCACCCGACGTGGTGGGTTAGCGTCAATCACGGTAAGCCCCCGTGAGAGGAACGACCTTCTCATCACGACCTAAAGGCGAGAACCCTAGATTAGATGTGAATGCTTGACATGGACATGGCAACGCTAACTTGGTCATCGTGGAAATTGTAATGCTAACAAACTCAGAGAATCTTAACTTAAATTCTTGCAACTGCTTAAAACTACAAGTTAGGGATGTTTACCTTTCATTTCAGTATAATTGTATCGTTAAATTGCTGTAGTCATTTTATTTTAAATGTTTAATGTTTCTTAAATTCGTATCAGCTGTACATCTTGTTTTGGGTTGCTAACCTTTTCTTGCAGCCTTGCTGACATACGTTCATTGCTTGTGGATGTATGTCAGATTCAGCGCTTGAGTACCCGGAGGGTTCGTACGTGACGCCTGGCTTGGAGAGCCAGAGTTCACCGTAGACGCCGAGCCGTTTCCTGCGGAAGACTAGAGCCCTTTCGTCGCTACTTTGAGCTTTGTTTTAGTACCTTGTAGTAGGATTAGCACTTTGTTATAGTTTCCTTTTTGGCCATGCTGAGGCCAGTTGTCTTATTTTCTGTTATGAACAATTCTGGAAGTGCTCTTTTAATTTTAATGAAATGTTTTCTGATTGTTCTGATACGCAAATGCAAGGACCCTTTTCTGTGTTTTTATCACAGACGATTATTGAACTTGAGCTTCACCGCTCCAGTTCAAGCGGACCGCGTAACGTTCTCGCTTCCGGTCTTTTGGGAAGCGGGGTGTTACATGTTTTAGTGGTGGCCCATGCAGGTCGTTGCAACTGCGAAACTCAGAACAATGAGAACACTTTTCATTAGCCAAAACATCCAGAATTAGTTCCTACGCGAGATTACTCGAGTGCCTTGTCCTAACACGATAGGAACCCAACATCAGGATAATAGGAAGAGTAATTAGATGCTCGTGCCCGTTAGCCAGAGACCCTTTCCACGACTTGGTATTATCACCTTGGGAGTTACCCTAGCAACTGATCATCCAGCTTTGACCATATTAGATTTTTGAGTTTCGATAGTCGTTCGCTTAGATTTAACGAATCTAGGGTCCAACGGAACGTAGCGATCGTCACCGTGCAAGTCGAACCTGAGACTCCAGCATGAGTAGACTTCGAGACGTAAGACATCCCAGACCCATAAGATTCCGACCTTGATCCTCTATGTACCACCACCTCGGCCTCCCTATCACAGTCTAGTTCTTGACGAACCTTAGTGCTAAACCTTAGTCGACCCAATGATTATTTTCCCCTGATTTTACTATTTCCTAATCAATACACTTCTAGGTTAATGATCGTGGAAAGCCATCGTAGCATATTCACGGAGTTACTTCTTAGTCGTCCTTTCATTTCGATCGTCGAACCTGACCCTTGTCCTCGATTCACTTTAACTCTCCAGATCCGCCATATTTAACCTTGAACCCCTTCTTCTAAAAAGTATTTTGATACTTCAATTTTTTTTGAATTCTTTGCTAAGTTTAAAATTCCTTCAAAAACTTTCACTTAGATTCTCTACACCTCAGTCGACTTAAACCCAATCTTGATTATGAAACTCTTATGATGCGATCTTTAATTACTATCTTATAATGATTTCCACACACACATCTTTCGCACTTCTATTTCACATAACTACCCTATTTTCCTCAGGCAATGAACTTTAAAAAAAACTTCATATCTGAGTCGCTAGTTCAAATGTCACCCCCTTTTCTTACTAATGTGTTTCGAAACGGTCACCGATACGCACTTTTAAAATACTTTCCCAAATTAAATAGAACTTCAAAATCCTGCGTGTCAGTTTTATAATCTTTGTCTTCAAATATTTTAAGAAAAGAATTTTCTATTTTTTCCTTTTTACAAAGCTACTTTCCATATGCAAAACAAGTACTACATCACTAGGCCCATATTACTCTTCACCTATTATCTGACTAATCACATTTTACATTTTAATTTATACCATAGGTTCGCTATTTTACGATGTTATTTTCACACACATCCTTATCTTCTTACCCTTGGTTCATTAATATTTTATGTCACCCAACCAGCTGACCTCTCAACCATGTCACATTCTAAACCGTCCGTCACAACATTAACTCGTTACCTCATTCTTGCACCTTGCTTAGTTACCACATTAGTTCTTATCATTGCTTAGTGAGATCATTAGCATTAGTTTTAGTGTTGTTGTGGTGCATGTAAATAGATAGTGAGTGTGGACCCATGTGTGCGAATCTCTATATACCACCCATGCATGAGTGTGCTTACCCTGAGTATATTAGTATGCTGTGATTATCTATTGTGTCGTATGTGCATGTATGTACGGTGATTTGTGATACATACGTATATAGTCGAGCGTAGAGTAGTAAGCGTATATTTACACTTAGACAAGCGATTAGCTATATCACTATAGGAATATCTGAGCGTGATTGATTTGGTTTTGGCTAGTTACTAGGAGTATATATACCTTAGTCGTACTTGTTAATGATTATAATTGTCTGCTAGTACAGTGATGTGCATACATATAGTAGTGTGTGCAGACTTATTATGTGATCTATATGATAGTATGTCTGGCGTGTGCTCATGTGTATTTATGTATGTGGTTAGTTATAGGGTGTGTATAAATATATATTGTATGATCAAGTGTGTTATATATATAGTAGAATTGTTATAATATTTCCCCTACGGGATGGTGTATGAGCATGTGTATACCAGAAGGTATACATGGCCGTATGTTTGTGACTACGTATATGTGAATGTATGAAATATTATACTCACCTATGTAGATTACTATGGTTATGTATACCGATGTGCGTATATTTTCCTAGATAGATATGAGATAGGTGTGTAGTAGTGTAAGTATGTATATGTATTTGAAAGTGTGTGATGTATGAGTGTGTATACGCATGTGGATGTATATTGTTTCATTAAAATGTACGGATGACTGAGATAGAATGACCTTAGTGTCTAAGTCCGCTCACCCCTACGTCGGCCTATTTAGGGAAGTCTGAAGTCGGACTTGTTCTTAAGGTGTGTAGATTACGTTGATCCTAATGCTAGGAGTAAGGATCATATAATCTCTGTATGGTGTAAGGAATTATGTGCATGTACATACGTGTAATGATTTGTATTATAATGTGTATGTGGTAATATGCGGTATGTAAAAGTGGTGGTACGATTGAAGTGTTAATTGATGAAGAATGATTGTATGTATGTATTAGTGGTATGTTTACGTGATGTGTGGTACTATATCATTATAGATTATGGGTGTATAAGATATATGGTAATACACGGTGTATTGGTAGTGATGTGAGTGTGTAGGGTGATGGCACACTTACAGCTAGTAAATTGATGTGGTTGTGTAGTATAGTGTTACTATTCACCCGAGTATAATATTGGTTGGATTATAAATGTAGGTTGATACTATACTAAACATGTTATGTTAATACGTGATTATTATCGTGTGTATGTGTATAGTTACTACTACTAGCAAGTTTGATGACTAATGTTATCAGTAGTAATACTATCAGTGTTGATACTAGTATTAGAAATACTATTTGGATATGGCATGAGGATTATTTAGGGCGTGTATACGTTAGAAGAAGAGATACAAGAGTTACCCTTACGTTTTCCCCGTGTCTTAGCCGATAAGATTCCGAGGACGGAATCGTCCTTAAGGTGGGTAGGATGTAACGACCGGTTTCAGCGATACGTAGTTCGTTTTCCTCGTGTTGTATATCCTTCTTCGTATCCGTAGTTAAGTCGTAACGAACCCGAACCCGTATCCATTTCTATTCTTTTCAAAACTTATTATTATTATTCCTATCCTTTCTAGTGAATTATTTTAAAAAGTCTATTCTTAAAGATTTTTTTAAATTTTTGATTCAAAAAGTCAAATTCGATATTTAAAATTTTTTTTAAACATTTGAAAAGCTTTCCTTGTTAGACCTATTAAACCCCACTTAAACAAATTAATGGGCCCTTATTTCTCTTGATTAAAACCCTTTCTATTTCAATACTTTTAATAGCAATTCAAACCCCTTCCTAATAAAACCAAGCCCACTTATAGTAACATCTAGCCATTTTTTACCATGGCCGAAACCATTTGTGGCATGCACACACGGCTTGTAACAAATTAAAATATATATATATATATATATAATAGGTAAACACTCACGTGCTGCCCCTGTACACAAGACCACTCATGCTAATATTTTATAAACCCCAAGGACTCACCCTACACTATTTAAATTCATATGACCCTTAGGATTATAAACCTATTCTTTTATTTCACCCAAGAGCTGCGCCCCTACTCTATTCTTATAAATAAAACCCTAAGCAAGCTAGCATTACATTTTTATAAAAAGAGAATGCAAAACTCTAGGAACCAAAGCCTTCCCCACGTGCTGCACAAACCAAGCCCACACAATAAGACCGCCCACACAATAAGACCCTGGGTTCATTTTTTCCTCCCTACAAACAGCTAGCTAACAGGACCCTAGTACCCTTTTTAAAACCCCAAGCACACATAGTAGTAGCAACCTAAAACCTAATGCCTAGGACCCCATGCCCTCGTATTGCCCTGCCTTGCACCAACTATCCCTTTATAAAATAAAAACCTAAGACTATATTTCCCTACCCTAAAACCCTCAAGCAGCCGCCGCACGTACCATTTCCCATCTCCACGCAAAGGCCGCAGCTTCCCCAGGCCTCGCGATCACGGCGACTCCTTCCCTCACGGTGCCTCTTCTACCCGTGGCCTCCCCCTCACAGAGCCACACAACCCTCGCCTGACACAGACAGCCCACAACTCACGGCCTCCATCTCACATCCCCCCCAGGTGATGGCCTTTCCTCCCTCCTCCGCGTCGACTCCCCCGCCCATACACAGGGCGGCACCGAAGCCACGGACTGTCGTCCCTTGCGTGCAGCAGCCTCCGTCGCAGTCGCCGCCATCTCCCCCTCGCCTGCAGCCTTCTCCTCTCCCCCACGCTGCCCAACTATCACCCGCAGTCACCTCAGGCCGCCGCTGCGCCTCCCTTGGCACCCGTCGACAGCCACCTACAACTCCACGCACGCCGGCGGCCTCCTCGCAGCCCCCACACGCCAACGCGACGGCGCAGCAGGCGCCTTCATCACCGGTCTCCGCCCCCACCTCCCTCCGGGCCGCCGACGGACTCAGTGCAACATTAAGCCACTGTAAGCCTTGTTTCATAAAAAAAATGTAAGTGGTTCTCATTCTTCGTGAACAGTGCAGCAATGCAAATGTTTACAGTATATAGGCATGTTATAATGTTAGCTTAGAATAATATTAGCTTCTGTTTACAGCTTGCAAATGTGAACAGTGTAACTATATAGGCATGATAAAATATTAGCTCAGAGTAATAATTTATTTAAATAATTAGTTAGGCTGTAAGCTAGCTAGTACCTACAGTTATATCATGCATGTGAACAATATTTTGACAGTACCCCCTATAAGCTTAGGTGTTTGTTAAAGCATGTAGGTTAGTACCTCCACCTGAATATGATCATTGCCTTGTTGAACTATTTTTTCTTTTATGAGAATATTTTATATGATGGGTTGTGATATGTTAATTAATTTATTACATACATATATGACCAGTATTAGAAGGTAACAGCCTGGAGGCAGTGACCTAGTTTTATAAACACCACCCATGTTATTGATAACTTAACACAATAATAATAGTGTATCATAAGTTAAACTAGTATCGTTTTTACTTAGTGAAGAATTCTTAGCTTAATACTGTTAAATCTAATGTCGCAGTTATAATGCGCCCTCGTTCGCTTGGACGGTCGAATCCGACGAAATCAGGCAAGTGTGCAGTTAAATATGAATTTTGAAACTGATGATAATTACGTCTTTTTACTTTAATTGGTATATCTTGAAAACTGTATGTAAAATGACGCATGAAACTGTTTCCATAATGTTCTAGACTAAGAATGTGACATTTTGACATATAACTCGATAAGTTTCAATTTTGGATATTAGTATTAGAAAATTGTTTCCTGTAACCGGTAACTCATCTCGACATCTCTTCAATTGTTGTAAATGTTGTACACTATGAAACATTGACAACTGGAAATGAATGAATATCTTGATTGGTCGTTAACGAGAATGGACATCGTGAAATCGTGCGCCTCGAAGGCGGTATCGTGATATCGTGATGTCGTGTGAGTCAACTAGGCCGGCTCGTGTTCCGGCAAAACTTTTGGGTGGGGTTAGGGTTGAGCGGCCACTGGGCGTATGAAAGGTACTCTCCTCAAGAGCACCACCCGACGTGGTGGGTTAGCATCAATCACGGTAAGCCCCCGTGAGAGGAACGACCTTCTCATCACGACCTAAAGGCGAGAACCCTAGATTAGATGTGAATGCTTGACATGGACATGGCAACGCTAACTTGGTCATCGTGGAAATTGTAATGCTAACAAACTCATAGAATCTTAACTTAAATTCTTGCAACTGCTTAAAACTACAAGTTAGGGATGTTTACCTTTCATTTCAGTATAATTGTATCGTTAAATTGCTGTAGTCATTTTATTTTAAATGTTTAATGTTTCTTAAATTCGTATCAGCTGTACATCTTGTTTTGGGTTGCTAACCTTTTCGTACAGCCTTGCTAACATACGTTCATTGCTTTTGGATGTATGTCAGATTCAGCGCTTGAGTACCCGGAGGGTTCGTACATGACGCCTGGCTTGGAGAGCCAGAGTTCACCGTAGACGCCGAGCCGTTTCCTGCGAAAGACTAGAGCCCTTTCGTCGCTACTTTGAGCTTTGTTTTAGTACCTTGTAGTAGGATTAGCACTTTGTTATGGTTTCCTTTTTGGCCATGCTGAGGCCAGTTGTCTTATTTTCTGTTATGAACAATTCTGGAAGTGCTCTTTTAATTTTAATGAAATGTTTTCTGATTGTTCTGATACGCAAATGCAAGGACCCTTTTCTGTGTTTTTATCACAGACGCTTATTGAACTTGAGCTTCACCGCTCCAGTTCAAGCAGACCGCGTAACGTTCTCGCTTCCAGTCTTTTGGGAAGCGGGGCGTTACAACCGCAGAGTGCCAAGGCACGTTGATCGGTGCCACTGTTGCTGTCTCCACTAGTTCGACCGGTCCACCGAGGCCTCTGACGGCGTCAACCACCACCAGCCGTCCTGTAGAGGCGACCTGGCGCTATGGATGCCCGTCGTACAGGGTGGAGAAGTCGAGCCATCTGAGCTGCGAGGCTGCACTTAAGACCTTCAAGTCGACAAAGGAGGCGGTTCTTGCCATCCCACCGGAGACAATCATCGCGTCGTGTTACCCGGTAGGGGCCCAGGAGTCTGCCTTCGATCAGGTCCGTGTGGCAGCCCACCTGGCGGAGAATAGTGTACCGCCGAGGGATCGAGAGCCCCTGCAGGATGTTGGTGCCGAACGCCTCTGTGACATGGCCATCTGGCATAACATGCATGTACTTTGCCCTTTGCCTAGTATGTCAAGCTTCTTCTCTTTCCCATATGCTTATTATTTGATCTTCTTTGTACGCGGTTGCCACTCTGGTGTCCCTCTAACGACACTCGTCGAATGTTAACCAGCTCGAGGTGGCACTCGGGAGGAAGGTGGTTGCCCTCAAGGGCACCGAGGCAGAGCTGAAGGACGCCACCGAGAGGCTAGCGAAGGACCATGAGGATTATCAAACCCAGAAGGACGAGACAGCCAGGCTAGGGAAAGCCGTCAGGCAGCTGCAGGAGAGGGCCCGTGAAGAAGAGGGCCGAAGGGTCGCCGCCGAAAAGCTGCTAGCCTCAGAGAGAGAAGTGACTGGAGTGAAGATCATCAAGCTGGAGCGACAAAATTCTGAATTGGCAAAGATCGACCTAGACCAGGTTATGTTCCAGGACGTTCTTCAATACCAGAACGCCATGAGGGTGGAGGGCTTCGATGACAGTTTGGAGACTGGCTTTGAGAGGGCGAAGGCTAGGTTGGGGAGGTTCTACCATAGCATGGAGATCGACTTCGCCTGACTGTCAGTGGCATCCGATGAAAAGGCAGAGGCTTCAACCGCTGCAGAGGCCGAGGTGGTGGAGATTCCAGGCGATGACGATCAGGAAGGCAACCGGGTAAACACACGGGCCTCGGAGGGCAGCTGTCAAGGGAATGGTGACCGAGTCAAGGCACCATAGACTAGGTCAAAATTGTATGGCCGGCCCTGGGGCCGAGCCTGGAGTCTTGTTTTTGTTCTTGACCCTGAGATGTAGAAAGTCAATATAAATAAATTTTGAAATTTTTCCTTACTGAAGTGTGTTCAATCTGTCCTTTGTACGAACTGTCCTTTTGTATGCATATGCCCCCAACATTCAGCTATTGACAAGCGTAAGGCTGAGGAGAAGGATAATGTTGTGGAGTTGCACGTCTGCTCTGGTTTTGAAGGCGAGCTGTTGAGAGGGGGTGATAGGGAGGAGCCGACCCCGCGGCCTCTATTGGCGGTGCACTGCCCCTGAGTTCTTTATGAGGGTGGGTATTGGGCCGTCACCGACCCCGCATAACCACTCCAGATTTGAAGGCTAGCTGTCGAGAGGGGGCGCTAGGGAGGAGCTGACTCTGTGGCATCTGTTGGTGATGCAGTACCCGGAGTTCTTTGAGAGGGCAGGTATTAAGTCGTCGTCGACCCCGTAACCTCAATTCGGGCAGGTATTGGGCCGTCGTCGACCCCGTATGACCACTCTGGACTTGAAGGCTAACTGCTGAGAGGGGGTGCGATATGGAGGAGCCGACCATGTGGCCTATGTTGGCGGTGCACTGCCCTGGAGTTCTTTAAAAGGTCGGATATTCGGCTGTCTCCAACCCCGCAACCTCAATTCGGACGGGTATTAGGTCGTCGCCGACCCTGCATGACCACTCCAGATTTGAAGGCTAGCTGTCGAGGGGGCGATAGGGAGGAACCGACCCAATGGCATCTGTTGGCGGTGCACTACCCCGGAGTTCTTTGAGAGGGCAGTATTTGACCGTTGCCGACCCAGCAACCTCAATTTGGGTGGGTATTACGCTGTCGCCAACCCCGTATAACCACTTCAGATTTGAAGGCTAGCTGTCGAGGGGGCGATAAGGAGGAGCCGACCACGTGGCCTCTGTTGGCGGCACACTACCCCGGAGTTCTTTGAGAGGGCGGGTATTGGGCCGTCGCCGACCCTGTAACCTTAATTCAGGCGGGTATTGGGCCGTCGTCGACCCCGTATGACCACTCCAGATTTGAAGACTAGCTGTCGAGAGGGAGGCAATAGGGAGGAGCTGACCACACTGCCTCTGTTGGCGGTGCACTGCCCCAGAGTTCTTTAAGAGGGTAGGTATTGGGCCGTCGCCGACCCTGCAACCTTAATTCGGGCAGGTATTGGGGCGTCCTGGACCCTACATGACTACTCCGGATTTGAAGGCTAGCTGTCGAGAGGGGGACGATATGGAGGAGTCGACCCTGCGGCCTCTGTTGGCGGTGCACTGCCCCGGAGTTGTGTGTTGCGAAGGCTTGGGCTCTGAGATGGATGGCCGACCTTCGCCGAATAGGGCATGGCTGAAATGCAAATCCAGACAATGTACTGAGTGTACAAACACGGTGGTTTATTAAAAACATAATATTGACTTAATGTACATGTGCATTTATTGAAAAATTTTGACCAAGTGCTCAGCATTCCAAGGATGGGCCAGCTCCTCGCCCTCCATGTTTGCCAAAATGTACATCGCCAGTCCAACGACGTTTGTAATGGTGTAGGGGACTTCCCACTTGGCGAAGAGCTTGACTCATCAACCGATCTCGGGCTTGAAAGTGGCATCCCGGAGGACGAGGTTGCTGATTCTGAAGCTTTGCTTCCTGACGCAGGAGTTGTAGTATCTCGCCATCCTTTGGTTGTGCTTGATTAAACTTGTTAGCACATGATCCCTTACCTCGTCGACGAGCTCACGGTTGATGTCAATTCCCTCTTCATTAGCTTCTTCGTTGATGTACTGGAGCTGGAGAGACTCCTCGCCGACCTCCACCGGGACGACGGCCTCTGCCCTATAAGCCAGCATTAAGGGGCTCTCTCCTGTTGATGCTTTGTACGTCGTGCGGTAGGACCAAAGGCTGCCGGGTAGTTCGTCAGGCCAGGACCCGAGGGCGCTGCCGACTTTCTTTTTCAGCAGCTCCAGGATGCACTTGTTTGTAGCTTCGGCAAGGCCGTTAGACTGTGGATGTGCCATGGAGGCAAAATGGAGGTTGATGCCCAAATCTGAGCAGAAGCTCCTGAAGTCCCCGGAGTCGAACTGATTCCCATTGTCTATCACTATGGAGCGTGGCATCCCGAAGCGACATATAATTAACTTCCAGACAAAGTTCTTCATGTCTACCCAGGTGATGCACTTCAATGGCTCTGCCTCAATCTTCTTTGTGTAATAGTCAACGACGACCACCAGGTACTTCCTTCCTCCGGTTGATATCGGGAGGAAAGATCAGAGGATGTCGAGGCCCCATTTGGAAAATGGGACCTGGCTGAGGATTGGAATTAGATCATCTGGCAGGGCCAATGTATGTTTGAAGAATCTTTGGCACTCTCGTACCACTTGACATAGTTAGTCGCATCCTTCACCATAGTCTGCCAATAATAGCCTTGTCAGATCGCCTTGTGTGCCAGGGTGTGTCCTCCATAGTGGTTCCCGTAGAGCCCTTCATGAATCTCACGGATGACCTCATCTACCCTCATGGGCCCAAGGCACTTCAGATAAGGCAAGACGTCGTATCTCGCATGGCACTTTTGGTAGATCACGTCATTGAAAATCACGAACGTCAAGGCCCGCTGATTGATCTTTCATAGTAGGGTTCCACTTTCAAGGTAGGCAGCGATCGGGCTCATCCACGACAGCTCCCAGTTGACACGTATAAGCTCTCCCTCCCCAAGACTTGGTGTGAGCAGATTCTCGATGTAGATGGCCTTCCTAATCTCAGCCAGAGAAGAGGATGCTAGTTTCTAGAGGGCATCGGTGAGGAGGTTGTTCAACCTCGGGAGGTGCTGGACTACAACCTTCTCGAATTTGAGTAGCTCGACACGGGCGCACTTTAAATATAGCTTCATCAGATCTTCCCTTGCTTCGAAGATGCCCTAAATCTGTTGGACGACGAGCCTTGAGTCGCTGATCAATAGCACATTCGTCACCTCCAACGCCCTACATAGCTTCAACCCATTAATGTCGGCCTCGTATTCCGAGACATTGTTGGTCGTCGGAAAGTTGAAGCGGAGGGCGTACTCTAGCAGGCTTCCCTCTGGGGTCTCGATCAATATGCCGACTCTGGAACCCACCACCGTGGCCGACCCATCGACATGGACGATCCATAGCTCGCCTCCATTCTATGTGAAAGTAGATGGAAGGTTCTCGTTGATGAGCTGTGACTGTTGTGTGTCCGGTTGGGTGTCAGGCGCTGCAACCCCAATCTCTTCGATGGTGCACTCTGCCACGAATTCTGCCAACACTTGGCCCTTGATCGCCGCCCTGGGTTTATAAATGATGTCGATCTCGTTGAGCTTGACACTCCAGTTTAGCATCCTGCCTGATCTCTCCAACCTCTTCAAATTCTTCTCAAGCGACAAGTTGGTGTAAACAATGATGGAATGCGCTTGAAAGAATGGGCAGAGCTTACTCGCCGTTTGTATTAGGCCATAGGCGACCTCCTCGATCGGGCTGTAACGAGTCTCCGCTTCGCAGAGTACCCGGCTTGCATAGTAGGTCGGTCGTTGAATTCCTCCTCCTTCTTTGATCAGGATCGAGCTAACAGTTTCTTTGATAGCGGCGATATAGAGCCCGATCTGCTCTCCTTCCTCCGGCCTGGTGAGTAGCTGGTCGGCTCCGGATATACACCGGGAGAATGATTGTAGTTTTACCGCAAGCGCACGGTCAAGTGGAGAGCGGGTATCGAACACGAGGAGGTGGAGTTGGTTCCAATCTATCCTAGGTTGGTTTGACTACGAATGTATTATTAGTGGAGATGATTATGGTGTGAAGTAATGGAAATAGTGGTGGTTGTCGGTGTCGGTGATAGAGATGTTGGTCAAATATCGATTCAAATACAATATAATAAAAGTGTCTAGGGCTAGGGAATTCCTACTATGGATCGTTATACATCATTGTAAATAGTGAATCTCAATATTACTAGGCTTGTGTTGAGGTGAACTAGTCGTAACTGAATAGAGAACCAAGCTCACGCTCTCGCGCTATTGCCAGTCTATAGCAACCCTAGGATAGGGCCCAATCTCTTGCAAACCCTAGCCTAACCCGCTAGCATTAGGATCGACATCATTGTTCAACCGCCCCTCGAGCCCACTCTCGTGCAAACTCGAGTTACGATCTAGGTTGTGATAGTTCGTATTCGTCCAATCTCTTGCAAACGAATATTGGTATATATTTACAATAAAAATCATAGCTTTGGTCCAATCTCTTGCAAACCAAGTCTAGAGAATCTCGATTATAAATCTAAATCGAATATCTAGGCCTTCCCATCGATTGGAATCCAATCTCTTGTAAACCCCCATCGATGGAAATCCCTAGCTATCTGTAATAAATCGATCACAACCTAACCTCTTAGAAATTCTAGCAACATAGAGATTCATTCATCACAAATCTGAAATTAGATCCATAGGGTCATCCCCATGCCCTAGAACAACAAATCTACTCAAGCATAGAAATAATGATATGAGAATCAATAAAAATCATTGCTTGCATACAAAAAGATAGAAAAACAAAGATTCAAATAACAAGGACAAAATACTTAGCTTTGATGAAGATCTTCAATCCAAATACAAGCTTTTAGATCCAAGAGGGGGCCTAGGGCATGGCCTAAACTCTAAAATAATCCCTAAGAAAACATGTAGGAACCCCCTCTAATGACGGCTACAACCCTCTTATATAGCCCCCCAAAACCCTAGCAAATATCCCTAGAAAACCCCTCAAATTCGTGCCTAAAAACAGCCCTAACCACAACTTAAAATCTGGGCCCGCCGCCACTCGGGCCGAGTGGCAATCCGACTCGGCTGAGTGGAAATTCCAGCACTGCAGCGTCAACTTGCAGAAATTCTCCAGATTTCATCTGACCTCTGATTGGCATGTTCTTGGCGACGTTGGAACCATCATGAAGTCTACTATCCATAAAAAATATGAGAAAAATACTTCGATGCTAGAATGATAGGAAATTTCAAAATAGTGGAAGGCTGTCTGAAAATCTGGGCGTGTTTGTCATCGGCGTCACTCGGCCGAGTGGGATTCTTCACTCGGTCGAGTGGACTGCTCTACTCGGCCGAGTGATAGACCATGTAGAAAAACAGTAACTTCGAGGTCCTTAGGGGTCTGTCTCCGGGGGTGGCTCGGCCGAGTAGCATTCATCATTCGGCCGAGTGGTAATGTGTACTCGGCCGAGTAGGCCATCGACGGGTCTCTGGGAATCGCAGTAGATTCGGCCTCTTCTCTGGAAAATTTCCTTGACGTACTCGGGCGAGTGAGCTTCCTCACTCGGTCGAGTAGGACTTTGTCATTCGGCCGAGTATACGCTGAAAAACATTGTGCACGTATCTGTTCTGGTCGACCGAGTGGGCTTTCTTGCTCGGCCGAGTAGGACTTCACTCGACCGAGTGGCATGCTGTAAATGCCCAATCTTCTCTGTTTCTCCTCCTCGTCGCTCCTATGAAGTTCCTTCTTCTTCCACTCATCCTCCATCGCCGATAAGTCTGCAAATGAGCCGTGGGCGACACTCCAAAGTGGGTGCAAATCCTCTTGATCTCAAAATCGCTCCAAATCGCTCCATATCTCCTGAAATACGACAAAAACAAGAACTAGTGAAAATCATTGCAATATTTTCGAATAATCGTGAAAAATGCGATATGGGCGATCAAAATGGCATGCAAACATGCAGAAAAAGGTGTAAAATATGGACCGATCAGTAGCAGCGGGCTCTGTAGATAGTCTTTAAGCTCGCCGAAGGCTTGGGTGTAGCTATCATCCCATTTCACTCTCATCCTCACGCCCTTCCTAATGTCGAGGGCCTCCATCAAGATTTGAAGAAGGGGAGTGACCTTTCAACGGACTTTGATAAGAATCTCCCCAATGCGACGATCCGACCATTCAACTGCTGCAAGTCTCTGATCGTATTTAGCTTGCTCATGTTGATGAGGGCGGATATCTTGTCGGGTTAGCCTCAATTCCTCGCTTCATGATCATGAAGCCGAGGAACTTTCCAGACTGGATGCCAAAGATGCACTTCGCCGGGTTGAGCCGTAGATTGTAGTGCTGCACTTTTTGGAAGGTCTTCCAAGATCGACGAGATGGTCCTCGGCCTTCTTGAGCTTCACCAGCATATCATCGATGTAGACCTACAGGTTCCTACCGACCTTGTGGTGAAAGATCATGTCTACCATCTGCTGATAGGTCGCCCCAGCATTCTTCAGGCCAAAAGGCATCTTGGTGTAGCAGAACGTCCCTCGGTCAGTGATGAACGATGTCTTCTCCTCATCGTGGGGCACCATCTAGATCTGATTGTAGCTGGAGAAGGCATCCATGAAAGTTAGCAATTCATAACCGGAGGCGTTTTCCACCAGATGGTCAATCCTAGGCAGCGGGAAGCTATCTTTTCGGGCATGCCTTGTTAAAGTCAGTGAAGTCCACACACATCCGCCACTTGCTGCTGGGCTTCTTCACCATGTCCGCATTGGGGAGCCACTCTGGGTAGATTACTTCTCTAATGAACTTGGCCTCCAAGAGTCGCTTCACCTCCTCATCTGTTGCCTGCTTCTTTTCGACTCATGCCCCTCTCTTCTTCTGTCAGATGGGGCATGCTTTGGGGTCGACATGTAGCTCATGGATGATCATGTCTGGGTCAACTCCAGGAATGTCCGATGGCGACCATGCGAAGATGTTTGCATTTGCCTTGAGGAGGTCAATTAGGCTCGCCCTCAGTCCCACGGCGAGCTTCGTGGATCGACATTATCTTGTCTGCTTCCTCCGTCACCGGTACCTCCTCTACGTCCTCCACAGGAGCAGGTTGTTGATGAGCGAAGTCCTTCTGTTCATGAGGAGGTCGAACAACAAGGCTTGCTCGGACCCATTGTACTTGGTGGAGCCAATGTAGCTGCTTTGGGAGAGCTTTTGTGATCCCTGCACCAGTCTAACTCTATGCAGAGTCTAGAATTTCACCATCTGATGCAGAAATGAGGGGAGAGCTTTGACAGATGTCATGTAAGGTTGCCCTATGATTTTGTTGTATGCCGAGGTGACGTCGACGATAACAAACTGCGTCATTCAAGTGATGACATTAGGCCTCTCCCCCAAAGTGATCAGAAGCATGATTACCCCAATAATGGGCACTAAATGTCCTATGAAGCCGACAATCTGGCCTAGTAAGGCTTCAACTCCACCCAGTCCATCCCCATCTTCAGAATCGTGGACAAAATCAAGATGTCACACGAGCTGCCCATATCTTCCAGGAGCTTGCTTACAATCGTCGGTCCGACGAGAGCTTCAATGATGATGGCGTCCTCATGGGGCAGCTCGACCCCCCTCCAGATCATCATCAGAGAAGGAGATAGGGAGACGAGCCACTCTCCTCCGCTTTGCCCTTACACCGATGTCCGTCGTTAAGACTTGTCGAGCATAAGCCTTCCTCACCGATGTCGTTATGCCACCTTGGGCCGGCCCATCGCATATAACATCTACACGCACAACCGGCTCAGGCCTATGGTGGGCCACTTGCTCGGCATCGTGGATTAGTTGACCAGGCCCGCTGCTGCTCTTCTCCCGTGATCGGGTCTTTCTGGGTCGATAAACCTCCGGAGAAGACCGCCCTGGATTAGCCGCTCAATATCTCTCTTCAGGACGAAGCATTCATCGGTGTCGTGGTCATTGTTACGGTGGTACCGGCAATATTTCTGCATGTTCTTCCCGTTGGGTCTTGTTCTCATCTCCGGGGGCAGGTCTCTAAGGAGTGTGCC
The DNA here is from genome assembly GCA_030789695.1 of Scilla litardierei. NCBI lineage: Eukaryota > Viridiplantae > Streptophyta > Magnoliopsida > Asparagales > Asparagaceae > Scilla > Scilla litardierei. The sequence continues at coordinate 83,915,868 of CM061139.1, forward strand.
AGACAATGCCGCTGCCATCACTTTGGCCAAGGGGTATTGAGCCAGGTGTAGTGTACCACCTCCTGCGCTCTCTCTGGCATGCATCTAGAAGTGGGGTTCTTGGGAGCAAAGAACCCCCTCAGAGGTCCCGGGCGATCTTGCGCTCGAGGGGCCCCCTGGTCATGCCTTCGGGGGTGGTCCTGGTCACGACCCTGGTTGTGGTCCTGGTCGCGGCCTTGGGGGCATTCATCTCGCCTCGGTCGCTTATTGGGCCTAGCTTCAGCACAGGGAGCTATGATGGTTGGGGCCTTCTGCACCGTCCCCAGGGCCTCCTCGCTTAACATAAACTTCTCTGCCCAAGCGAAGAGGGCGGGGAGATCGGCTGGCGGTTCTCGGAGCAGCGACTTATGAAGACTTCTGTTCGTCGGTCCCTTCTTGAAGGCTGCCATGAGGAGCTCATCTCTGCTACTCATCACGCTGAGTCGCTCCTTGTTGAAGCACTGCATGAAGTTACAGATGGTCTCCCCCTCCTTCTGGACCACCATGAACAGATAGTCTGACTCCTTCTTCTTCCTCCATCCCGTCAGGAATTGGTGGCAAAACTTCCATGAGAGGTCGCCAAACGAATCAACAGAGCCATTGGGCAAGACGTTATACCACTCCACCGTCGCCTCCTTCAAGGTGGTTCGAAAAGCTCGACAAAAGAGGGGCATATCCTACCCAATAGATCTACATAACTCACTGGTATAGCTGCACATGCTCCAGGGGATCGCCCGAACCGTCATAAAGTTCAACATGAGGTAGCTTGAACCTATGGGGTATCGGGGTTGAGATCACCCTGCGAGTCAGCAGATTGGCCTCTTCGGGGTCGGGGGAGGTGTTGTCTCTCCATCCCGTCGGTTGGAATCTCCGTATGAGCCACCTCAGCGCTCAGAGGCATTCCTCCCCCTCTCCCGAGGGATAAGACTGCGGTCACGACTCCTCCGTCACCTGTCACCATGTCTAGGAGAGCGGTGATCTCGTCGGGGGGCTCCTGTCACGAAATTTGTGCCCCCTCACCTTGGGTTAGGTGATCTCCACGACGGTAGCTTTCAACTGGATGGTCCAGCAGGGCATCCCTCTGCACCATCGAGGTCGACGCCAAGGGGACTCCTCAGCTCCCCTCATGAAGCCTCTCTCTCTGTGTGCATCGAGGAGGCGTGTAACGGCTGGTTTTGTATGATAAATATTACTTATATCTATATGCAATTGTTCGTCTTCTTTCTTTACTTCTCCGCGCTCACATCTTAGTATAGGATCACTCTTGGAACTCATTAGGATCATCCCGAAGCTTCCCGCTTCACCTTGGCGACTTCCTGTGCAAGTTAGCCGGTTCACGTTGAGGAACCGACCGACTAGTCCCTCAACAACTCCTCATGGACCGACTAGTTTTGTCAGGCTTTTTCCTTGAGTTACTGTTTACGCTTAGTCGGTCTAAGTTCAACCACCGACCGACTAGTTATCGAACTAGTCGGTCATCACCTCTTCGCAGACCGACTAAGTACAGAGATCATTTTTCACATCAGGTTACTGTTTACCGTTAGTCGGTCAAAGAACGAAAACCGACCGACTAGTTGACGAACTAGTCGGTTAGGTATCCTTCTCTGACCGACTAACTTGCAAAATATATTGTTGACCATTTTCACCCTTTAGTCGGTCTATGAACACTGGCCGACCGACTAGGTTGCAAACTAGTCGGTCGACGAGCCTTCACAGACCGACTAACTCTATAAATTTTTCAACAACCCTGTTCACGGTTTGGGTTTTAGTCGGTCACAGTTATACGACCGACCGACTAGTTCCCAAACTAGTCGGTCGACCGCCCTTCTCTGACCGACTGGTTGACCCCGAAACCCTAATTTTTGTGCTAGCCGCCGTTTCATTTTCTTATTTAAACGGGGCTCTCTCTTTCATTTCTTCTGAATATTTTCGGTCTCCCTCTTCCCCAAATCATACTCCCCTACCTCCCACGTCCTCCCCTTGCTCATTCCTCCACCCTTGCGCCTTCCATCTTCCCCAAAAGCTCTCCCTCTTCTCTCTTTTCCCTTTTCTTTTGCCCTAGCACGGAGTTCTCGTCTCAGATCCAGAAGCAACTACGCCGAGAGACGCTGAAATCTTCACCACCACCGGCGATCAACATTCCTCGCTGCGCTACCCGCGGCCTAGGAATTTCCGGACGGCGCAAAAGCTTCCACCTTTCCAGATTCGACGCCGGATCTTCGTGCAAACGTCAATTTCAGGTTGGTGCCCTAAATTCGTAGTAACCCACACCATAGATGATCGAACCATAATTAAAATCAGCAACCTAATCAAACTAAATTTATTTTCCGCTGATCGTTAAAACGTTGTACAAACCGTAGAAATCGACGAATGGACATTATGCATGTACACATAGGATAGATCGTCGATTAGGTTAATTATATTAAAAATGTGATTTTAATTGAATAGGATAGTCCCGATAAGTTAGACACGACCCTAATAGGGATTAATGAATCGTGATCTGACACCGTCGCCGTGTCACGATTTTCAGACCCTTTTCCGCCGACGAGACGATTGGACGAGGCGTACCAGGGAGACGACGCACTCGCCACCACAGGCAAGTGTACCACTTGCGTTCTTGGCCATGTTTAGGCCTTTAACTTGTTAAGATTTTTATTTTAGAAACTTGAGAACCGGACGTGAAATGATAGCGTCCGGGACGCCTTTGATGGCTCAGATTCGACCATGAAATCTGAGTCCAACAACAACAAATTCTAACATCATAGGATTGACATGCGTGTGCGTGAGTTGTGGACACCCTAGTACAACCCCTTCCTGTTTTGTCGTGTCTTGTACCTTTCCGTCCGCACAGCCCACTGGGCAATAGGGCACTCGCCAAGCCAGAGTGAGTGATCCCTTGTACTAGTTCACAGCCCGATGGGCAATTGGGCACCTGTCAAGCTAGAGCAGGTGATCCCATGTACCGATACACAGCTCAGAGAGCAATTGGGCACTTGTCAAGCTAGAGTAAGTGATCCCATGTCTTGTCACGATTCTTGGGGTTATGGGGTAGGGTTGAGCGTGCAAGCGACAAGAGGGATTGATCCCCCTCGAACCGAACAGGCGTGAACCCTTTCGTGTCTTGTCTTGTCTTGTCTTGTCTTGTCTGGCTTCCCATGTTCCGTCTTGTCTTGACACCTGTAGGCTAGTCCCGTAGTCCATAGCACTCGCTGTGACTACTACTTGTCTTGTTTGCTTGTCTGTTGTGTTTCTTTCTGTTGTTAAAAACCTCAGCATGTTAATCAACCAGTAAAATGTTGTAAGAAATTGGTACACTTGTAGTTGGGTCTAATCTTTTCTTGTAGACCTTGCCTGACGTATAGTTCCTTCTTTTGGTGCTGTACGTCAGGGATTGAGCCAGAGTACGTGGAGGAGACTGACTTGCCAGCCGACGTGGAGCCAGAGAGCGTTGATCCCGAGTACGACCCTGAGGAGGATCAGAGCTAGAGACTTTTGGTAGCAGTTCCCAGAGGCGTTATTATCCTTGTTGGGTGCGTAGCACCTTTTATGTTCCCTGGTTTAGGTTGGGTGCTTGCACCATTAGATTTACTTTTCCGCTGTTGTAGCCCTTCGGGCGTTGAGACTTGGTACTTGATATGTTGGAATAAAATTGGTGATATTCTTTCATTCTTGCACTTTTATTGTTCTGTACTAATATGCAGGGACATGTACCTTCGTCTTGGTACCACACAGACGCTTATTGGGTCAGGGCTACTCAGCTCTGGCCTAAGCGGGCCTCGTCACACCCCGCCTCCGCTGTTTTGGGAAGCGGGGCGTGACAGGTTTTAGTGGTGGCCCATGCAGGTCCACGTCCCATCTTTCTGCAAGTACAGAACAGTAAGAGTAAGGATGTTCACTTTTGATATTCAAACATTGTACGAGTCTAACCTTCGTCTTTCTGTCAATAGGATGGCCGGACGACGCGTTACCCGATCGGGAAACTTAGGCGATGGAGTTTCGGAGGACCAGGGCAGAGAGTTCCGTCAGTTTCTGGGGGTGATGAGGGAGATGCTGGATGTTCAGCATCAGCTGGTTCAGCAGTCTCAGCGTGCTGCCCAGGCTCCACCTGTTGCACCACCTCCACCTCCGCCTGCTCCGCGAGCTGCTCCAGGAGTGAAGCAGTTCAACGAGCTGCAGCCAAAGACCTTCTCTGGGAAGGAAGGACCTCTGGGTGCCGATGAGTGGATACAGAGCACTGAGGAGAAGTTGGTTGCTGTGAAGATTCCTGATGATACCCGTGTGGAGATAGCTAAGATGCAACTGACGGAGAATGCGAGGAACTGGTGGCGCATCGAGGAGAGGCGCCTTGAGAAGCCAGTGGGATGGAAGGCCTTCAGGTCTATGTTCAAGGATAAGTATTTCACCAAGTCTGCTAGGAGGGAGCTGCTGAGCAAGTTTATAGACCTGAAGCAGGAAAATATGACCGTCGAGGAGTATGAAGCCGAGTTTGAGATGCTGAGCCGTTTTGCCCCACACATGGTGAAGAAGGAGGAGAAGCGAGCTGATCGCTTTCGTCAGGGACTGCGTCCGAAGATTCAGGCATAGATGTCTTCGGCGAGTTTCTCGACTATGAGGGAGGTGCTTGATGCTGCAAAGAATCATGAGCTCATAGCTCTTCTGCCTGACCCTCCAGCTGATAAGGGGAAACGTCCCATGGAGCAGTACCGGCCACCTGCTAGGTCGGTGATGAGGCCAATCCAGACTGTGCCGTTTAAGAGGCATGGAGCACTAGTGCAGCAGCAGAGCAAGGGTCCGTGCCATTTCTGTGGCAAGCCCGGACATGTTCAGACCAACTGTCGGAGGAAGCTGGGCCTGTGCCTACTTTGTGGAGATGCTTCGCATGCTGCAGAGGACTGTCCTAGAGCCCGCACTGCTTTTGTGGGAGCGCCAGCCCCGTTGCAGATGAGGGCACCTGCTCCGGTTCAAAGAGGACCTGCCGTTCGTGGACCACCCTTGGTGCCACAGAGGCAGATGTACCAGCGAGCAGTGCAGCCTCCGAGGCCGGCCTATACTATGACTGCTGTGGAGACCGAGGAACTGGATGGAGTGATTGCAGGTAACATCTTGACCTAGTCTTTTCATTTCATAATTATGGTATTGCAAGTCTTATTAGTGTGTTTGTCTGTCTGATTATTAGAGTAGTGTTTGACCTTGGACCCTTGCTTTCTTAGGCACCATTCTTGTGTTTTCTCACCCTGCTTTGGCTTTGTTTGACTCCGGTGCATCTATGTGCATCTTATCCCGGAGGTTTATAACAAGGCACTCCATTCCTACCCATACACTTCCTAAGTGTTGGGACATCACTACTGGGAACGGAGTAGTGACGGTGAATCTGGGATGTCGGTCGATTCCTTTAGTGGTTAGTGGACATGAGCTATATGCAGATTTCATCGTCCACGATCTACCACATTTCGATGTCGTCCTCGGCATCGATTGGTTGGGAGATTTCCACGCATCGATCGATTATCATAGCAAGAGAGTGGTTTTTCGGATTCCAGGTCATCCGGAGTTCGAATTCCGAAGCCGAGACGAGTCGCTTGGGCACATTAGATTTCGGGCCAAGCCGGAGGTGCCGGTGATAGCAGCGTTGCAGATGGAGACAGAGATTGACCGACCAGCGGTTGTCAGAGACTTTGACGACGTCTTTCCGGAGGATATCTCGGGTCTACCACCCGACTGAGCTTTGGAGTTCGGTATCGATCTGATACCGGGTGCGCAGCCGATATCGAAGGCGCCGTATCGGATGGCTCCTGCAGAGCTTGAGGATCTGCGGAAGCAGTTGGATGAGTTGCTGCAGAAGGGTTTCATCCACCCTAGTGTGTCACCGTGGGGTGCACCTGTTTTGCTTGTAAAGAAGAAGGATGGGTCCCGCAGGATGTGCGTGGACTATCGAGGATTGAATACTGTCACCGTGAAGAATAAGTATCCGCTGCCGCGCATCAACGACATTTTTGATCAATTGGGAGGTTCGAGAGTCTTCTCGAAGTTGGATTTGAGGAGCGGATACCATCAGTTGAAAGTTAAGAAGGATGACGTCCCGAAGATAGCTTTCCGGACGAAGTACGGGCACTATGAGTTTGTGGTGATGCCCTTCGGCGTGACCAATGCTCCAGCTGTGTTCATGAATCTTATGAACTTGATTTTCTACGACTTCCTGGATAAGTTTGTCGTTATTTTCATCGACGACATTCTTATTTACTCGAAGTCTGAGGAGGAGCACAGCTGTCATCTGAAGACAGTGCTGGAGACGTTGAGGCGACACAAATTGTATGCCAAGTATAGCAAGTGCGAGTTCTGGCTGGACAGAGTCACGTTCCTGGGACACGTGGTGTCTGGTGATGGCATATCTGTGGATCCGGAGAAGGTCAGAGCAGTCAGAGATTGGCCGACCCCGCAGTCAGCATCCGACATCAGGAGTTTTCTTGGCCTAGCAGGCTATTATCGGCGGTTCATTAAAGATTTCTCGAGGATTGCGGAGCCGATGACGAAGCTGACAGGGAAGGATGAGGAGTTTCTATGGTCTGATGTTTGTGAGGAGGCTTTCAGTATCTTGAAGGCAAGGTTGACCACGTCACCAGTTTTGACGGTACCGGATCAGAGCGGAGGCTTTGAAGTTTATTGTGATGCCTCGGGGAAGGGCCTAGGATGCGTTTTGCATCAGCATGGCCACGTGGTCGCGTATGCTTCTCGTCAATTGAGGACTCATGAGAAGAATTACCCGACGCACGATCTGGAGTTGGCAGCAGTGATCTTTGCACTGAAGATTTGGAGGCATTTCCTGCTGGGTGAATGTGTGAAGATTTTTACAGATCATAAGAGCTTGAAGTACATATTCACGCAGAAGGAGCTCAACATGCGTCAGAGACGATGGTTGGAGCTCATGGCTGATTACGAGATAGATTTGCAGTATCATCCGGGGAAGGTGAACGTTGTGCCGGACGCTTTGAGTAGATTTCCCACGGCTATGGTGTATACTGCTGACTGGAGGATTCAGCAGGTGCTGAAGGAGATGGATTTCGAGGTTGTCCTACCTGGTGTGGTTCATACTTTCATGAATTTGCAGATTCAGTCCACGATCGTGGATCGGATCAAGGCAGCACAGGCGGGGGACCCGAAGTTGCAGAGGATCAGGAGGCAGGTTGAAGCTGGGCTACGTACGGAGTTCGTGATTCATGAGGATGGTTCGCTGCGGTACGGCAGCAGACTCTACGTACCTGCAGGTGATGTTCGGGAGGAGCTTTTGAGTGAGGCTCATAGCTCTCCTTATTCTATACATCCTGGTGGCACCAAGATGTATAAGGACCTCCGTCTGAATTATTGGTGGATTGGTATGAAGAGGAGTGTGGCACGGAGCGTTGCCAAGTGTTTGATATGCCAACAGGTGAAGGCTGAGCACCATCGTACTGCTGGGTTGCTGCAATCGCTTCCCATTCCGGAGTGGAAGTGGCAACATATTACGATGGACTTCGTGACTGGTTTACCTCGGACCCCGAGGCAGAACGACGCAGTCTGGGTGATCGTGGATCGGTTGACTAAGTCTGCGCATTTCATTCCTTTCCGAGTGGGCCAGTCTACGGAAGCTTTGGCGAGGAAGTATTTAGAGGTAAAATTTCTTCTTTTACTTCTTTTGATTTTCATTCTTGAATAGTTGTGACGTAGGCCGTGTACGTGCAGGAGATTGTACACTTACACGGGGTCCCCGTGAGCATCGTGTCTGACAGAGATACGAGGTTCACATCTCAGTTCTGGAGAAGTCTGCAGGAGCATTTGGGTACGAGTCTGAGTTTCAGCACGGCGTACCACCCGCAGACCGACGGCCAGTCCGAGAGGACTATTCAGATTCTGGAGGATATGCTGCGAGCTTGCACACTCGATTAGAAGGGATCTTGGGAGGATCATCTCCATTTGGTGGAGTTTTCTTATAACAACAGCTACCAGGCGAGCATTGGCATGGCGCCGTTTGCTGCCTTATATGGGAGGAAATGTCGATCGCCACTGAGCTGGGATGACGTTGGAGATCGGGAGCTGTTGGGTCCAGAGATGATTGTTGAAGCTGTGGACGTCGTGAGAGACATCAGGGAGAAGCTCAGAGTTGCGCAGGATCGCTTTAAGCATTGGGCGGATGCCAAGAGGAGACATTTGGAGTTTCAGCCTGGAGAGCACGTTTTCCTGAAGATTTCTCCGAACCGCGGAGTTATTCATTTCGGGAAGAAGGGGAAGCTAAGCCCGAGGTACATCGGACCTTTTGATGTGCTGGAGCGTGTGGGAGCGGTGGCCTACCGCCTTGCTCTACCACCATCCTTGGTGGGAGTTCACGACGTTTTCCACGTATCTCAGTTACGTCGGTACGTCAGTGATCCGTCGCACACGGTGGATTTCTCGGAGATCACGGTCCGTCCGGACCTGACCTATGACCAGCAGCCAGTGCAGATTTTGGACCGTCGACAGAAGCAGTTGAGGAATAAGGTAGTCGACCTGGTGAGAGTGATGTGGCATCACGGATCGCCTGGAGAGTCCACGTGGGAGAGAGAGGATGAGATGAGAGTGCGTTATCCTCACCTATTCTGAAAGAAATTCCGAGGTCGGAATTTTCTTAAGATGGGTAGGATGTAACGGCTGGTTTTGTATGATAAATATTACTTATATCTATATGCAATTGTTCGTCTTCTTTCTTTACTTCTCCGCGCTCTCATCTTAGTATAGGATCACTCTTGGAACTCATTAGGATCATCCCAAAGCTTCCCGCTTCACCTTGGCGACTTCCTGTGCAAGTTAGCCGGTTCACGTTGAGGAACCGACCGACTAGATGGACATCTAGTCGGTCAACAACTCCTCATGGACCGACTAGTTTTGTCAGGCTTTTTCCTTGAGTTACTGTTTACGCTTAGTCGGTCTAAGTTCAACCACTGACCGACTAGTTATCGAACTAGTCGGTCTTCACCTCTTCGCAGACCGACTAAGTACAGAGATCATTTTTCACATCAGGTTACTGTTTACCGTTAGTCGGTCAAAGAATGAAAACCGACCGACTAGTTGACGAACTAGTCGGTTAGGTATCCTTCTCTGACCGACTAACTTGCAAAATATATTGTTGACCATTTTCACCCTTTAGTCGGTCTATGAACACTGGCCGACCGACTAGGTTGCAAACTAGTCGGTCGACGAGCCTTCACAGACCGACTAACTCTATAAATTTTTCAACAACCCTGTTCACGGTTTGGGTTTTAGTCAGTCACAGTTATACGACCGACCGACTAGTTCCCAAACTAGTCGGTCGACCGTCCTTCTCTGACCGACTAGTTGACCCCGAAACCCTAATTTTTGTTCTAGCCGCCGTTTCATTTTCTTATTTAAACGGGGCTCTCTCTTTCATTTCTTCTGAATATTTTCGGTCTCCCTCTTCCCCAAATCATACTCCCCTACCTCCCACGTCCTCCCCTTGCTCATTCATCCACCCTTGCGCCTTCCATCTTCCCCAAAAGCTCTCCCTCTTCTCTCTTTTCCCTTTTCTTTTGCCCTAGCACGGAGTTCTCGTCTCAGATCCAACAGCAACTACGCCGAGAGACGCTGAAATCTTCACCACCACCGGCGATCAACATTCCTCGCTGCGCTACCCGCGGCCTAGGAATTTCCGGACGGCGCAAAAGCTTCCACCTTTCCAGATTCGACGCCGGATCTTCGTACAAACGTCAATTTCAGGTTGGTGCCCTAAATTCGTAGTAACCCACACCATAGATGATCGAACCATAATTAAAATCAGCAACCTAATCAAACTAAATTTATTTTCCGCTGATCTTTAAAACGTTGTACAAACCGTAGAAATCGACGAATGGACATTATGCATGTACACATAGGATAGATCGTCGATTAGGTTAATTATATTAAAAATGTGATTTTAATTGAATATGATAGTCCCGATAAGTTAGACACGACCCTAATAGGGATTAATGAATCGTGATCTGACACCGTCGCCGTGTCACGATTTTCAGACCCTTTTCCGCCGACGAGACGATTAGACGAGGCGTACCAGGGAGACGACGCACTCGCCACCACAGGCAAGTGTACCACTTGCGTTCTTGGCCATGTTTAGGCCTTTAACTTGTTAAGATTGTTATTTTAGAAACTTGAGAACCGGACGTGAAATGATAGCGTCCGGGACGCCTTGATGGCTCAGATTCGACCATGAAATCTGAGTCCAACAACAACAAATTCTGACATCATAGGATTGACATGCGTGTGCGTGAGTTGTGGACACCCTAGTACAACCCCTTCCTGTTTTGTCGTGTCTTGTACCTTTCCGTCCGCAAAGCCCGCTGGGCAATAGGGCACTCGCCAAGCCAGAGTGAGTGATCCCTTGTACTAGTTCACAGCCCGATGGGCAATTGGGCACCTGTCAAGCTAGAGCAGGTGATCCCATGTACCGATACACAGCTAAGAGAGCAATTGGGCACTTGTCAAGCTAGAGCAAGTGATCCCATGTCTTGTCACGATTCTTGGGGTTATGGGGTAGGGTTGAGCGTGCAAGCGGCAAGAGGGATTGATCCCCCTCGAACCGAACAGGCGTGAACCCTTTCGTGTCTTGTCTTGTCTTGTCTTGTCTGGCTTCCCATGTTCCGTCTTGTCTTGACACCTGTAGGCTAGTCCCGTAGTCCATAGCACTCGCTGTGACTACTACTTGTCTTGTTTGCTTGTCTGTTGTGTTTCTTTCTGTTGTTAAAAACCTCAGCATGTTAATCAACCAGTAAAATGTTGTAAGAAATTGGTACACTTGTAGTTGGGTCTAATCTTTTCTTGTAGACCTTGCCTGACGTACAGTTCCTTCTTTTGGTGCTGTATGTCAGGGATTGAGCCAGAGTACGTGGAGGAGACTGACTTGCCAGCCGACGTGGAGCCAGAGAGCGTTGATCCCGAGTACGACCCTGAGGAGGATCAGAGCTAGAGACTTTTGGTAGCAGTTCCCAGAGGCGTTATTATCCTTGTTGGGTGCGTAGCACCTTTTATGTTCCCTGGTTTAGGTTGGGTGCTTGCACCATTAGATTTACTTTTCCGCTGTTGTAGCCCTTCGGGCGTTGAGACTTGGTACTTGATATGTTGGAATAAAATTGGTGATGTTCTTTCCTTCTTGCACTTTTATTGTTCTGTACTAATATGCAGGGACCTGTACCTTCGTCTTGGTACCACACAGACGCTTATTGGGTCAGTGCTACTCAGCTCTGGCCTAAGCGGGCCTCGTCACACCTCGCCTCCGCTGTTTTGGGAAGCGGGGCGTGACAAGGCGAAGTGTAACGACCGGTTTTTATCGTTACGTTATATCCGTATTTCGATCGTGTATTATTTTTCCTGTATCAGTAGTTAGACGTTTTTGTCCCCGTATCCATCTCTATTTTTCATACTTATCATATTCCTATTATTATAACCTTTTATTATAATTATTATTTTTAAATGTCTCTTCTTAAAATCTGTTTTTAATTATCAAATCAAATTCGAATTTAAACTTTTTAAACGGTTGAAAAACTTTCCTTATTAGATCCTATTAAAACCTATTGATTAACTTTTATTCTTTTAATAAAACCTAATAACTAAGATTGATTAGCCCTTATTTCCAATATTTAAACCCTTTAATTATAATCGTATGGGTATAGTTATGTATGAGATTTGAATTCAAAATTTTGAATGCTTCCCTTATAAGCTCTAGGAGATTTTATCATATATTAATGTCTATTAATCCCTCTAATTATAATTACATGTTGAAGAGGATTAACCATGGCAAATAGCCATGGTACTATATTTATAAAACTCTCATGTTGAGGTGTGAGTCCAAGGGCCTCCCCACTAACTTAGTGGGGAGTAATGGAGAGTGATGAGGGGAGGGAGGCCAAAGGCCTCCCTCAACTCACAACACTCCCCCTCATCTCTCCATTACCTTGGGTTAAGCATATGAATACTTCAGGATTCAGTATGCCAATGAGGTGGATACTTCTAGATCCAGAGCCACTATGGTTGCCTCGTTAAAACCTTAGCTGTGGAAAACCCAGTGGGAAAAACCAGCAGCTTAAGGGAAAAGAGTACAACTATCGAGGGACTCCCCCTGATATGTACAAGCTTCAGGCTTGCAGATCTCCTATGTATCTATACAATCATCTCCTATTCGTCTATACATCCATCATGTTCTGAAAGAAAATACAATTATCACTCATCTACACAAGTTTCACTCATCTAGCGGCTATTGGAAGGCAGTGTCGCTCTGGAGTGTAATGCTCTTCGAAGTTGGTAGATGACTCCACTAAAGTATTCTTTGAATCAGTCTTCAGTGTGTCTGCAAGGTACTGCTAGACCTGGCTGAGCGTTTTCAATACTTGCTTCTTGGATGATGAGCTTCTCAGAAGATGTAGACATTGGATGATGATGTGTATATATTTAGGAGGTGGCCGGCCTATTGTGTTTCAGTCATCACGATGATCTTTAAACCTGCATATGCAATATATATTCCTTGACCCATGGAAGTTGCGCAAAAGCAGCTTATCCTTGGTCTAGTGTTGCTCTCCAGGACAACACTGTATCTGGTTAACAACTTTACTGGAGACGTTCTATCAAAGATACGTGCAGTTGGCCAGATAATACACTAGAGCTAGGCTCTTCGGGACCTAGGATGTCCTCCCCCTCTTTCAGCTACTGAAAGGTGTCATAAATAAGTATCCATTTTTAATAGGTTGCAAAAGGACATCATTCTTCATAAACTCCAGGTGTATGAAGAATATGACAGGGTTCCACCACGAAGGTGTTTAATATGTACGACGAGACATCTTCGGCATGATTAATAATAGTTCATCTTCAGGATGATTAATGTCATCTTCAGGATGATAGTTCATCTTCAGGATGAGTAATGTCATCTTCAGGATGATGGTTCATCTCCAGGATGATAGTTCATCTTCAGGATGATTAATGTCATCTTCAGGATGATAGTTCATCTTCAGGCTGATTATTGCCATCTTCAGGATGATTAATGTCATCGTCAGGATGATCGTTATACCTAGGTTTTTCATTTCCAAGGTACGCTTTAAAGCTATCTGAAATCTCAATGGTCTCTGCTGGAGATCCTATTAGCTTTAAGTCGACCATATGTAAGGCAAATATAACAAATCCTGTCAACGATCTTTCGAAAAAAAATACAAGGGCAGAATATTGCTTAAGATCAACTAATGATCTTTGTAGCCTTTATGGAGAAGACGTTTCTACGTTTCTCTTTCATCTCTGGGGGTAGAGTATACCCTTCTGGAATTTTTATTTAGATCTATATATCTATATTGCCGTATATATATGCAGTCACAACGTACATGAGCTGCATGTATTGGCTTTTGCAGAGAAGTGTAGGCATAGTAGGAAAACGATCACATTTCCTTGATTTCAATTTCTTTATGAAATTCGAATTATATTCCACAGGTTTTTACACATTCAGGTGTATGGACTACTGGTCCAAAGATTTTGCTTTTCAAGAGTGAGTCCAGCTCTACTCTTATTGCCTCGTCCCACTTTGGCCATTCTATGCGTTTACGCTATAGAAAAGTGGGTAGACGTCATCGTCGTATTCAGCGACGTGAATGGAAATAGCGAAAGTAAAACTGTCGTCGACGACTGTGCTATATCTGTCCAGTACCTCTCCAGTACGTACGTAATATAATGATGTTTCTCCTGTTGTTTCCTCTGCAGGGGAAATTAGGAGGGGAGAGGTTGCTGGTCTGAGCTCAGCATCCCGTGGTTGGATCATTTTTATATATCCAGGAATCTTCATATTATAAGAAAATTTTTATTTTGAACCTGGCCGGCGTCCTCTTTTCAAATGAGGTACAGCCAATTCTGCTGCCGGTGGATTGCATCCATCTTTGGGAATGTCAATCCTAGCTGGCGTGTTGGCAGCAGGGACGTGTGAACGAACAATCTTCTGGTTGTCCGCAATTTTATCCGTCAATTGATGTACTTTAGTCTGAATGTGAAGGATCTTCTGGATCTCAACGTCACACAGAAAAAGTATGCGGATCATAACGAGATGAGGACTTATGTGTCTCATGATATGGTCTCAGAAGCTTCAGGCTTCTTTAGACTGTGTGCCTATTACAATGAGACTTTACTCATCAAATTCACATTTATCAAGACTTGGTGGTAAACCATAAGGAAGCGGCATTAGCAATAAGATATGGCCACAAGCGGGCCGTATCGTGATAAGCGATGCGGAGTGCAGCTTGTTGGTCCCTAAATATCAACAGGCAACTGGAATCTAACAATGGACGTGAAATCCATTGGAGTCTCTTTACCAGAGAATCTGATAACCCATTCTGAGTATGAACATGCTACAGGATATTCAATTTCAATGCCAGTTGCTTGGCAGAAGTCTTGAATGATATGAGTAGTGAATTCACCCTCATTATTAGCTTTGAGAAAGCTATGTTGCAAGTGAATATGAAGGCACACAGAAGACCATCTAGTAGATGCATATATCAGTACAGTAATGAAGTACCGAAAATGGTCCATTTGCGGGGTGAATAGGCCCGCAAAAGGTCACCATCTATTCTCTCAATGAAGCCAGGAGACTCTAAACCCACTTTCAGGAGGGAAGGTCTCTCTCTAAGTTTTTCCTTATGGCAAAGGGGGACAAAGAAACTCAACCTTTTGAAGAATCTTCAGGTTCTCCAATGGAGCGCGGAGGGGTTGAATTTTTGAGAGGAGACGAGATCAAAAGCTCAAGAGATGGGAGCTTTACGTGCTGATAACGTGTTGAAGAGGATTAACCATGGCAAATAGCCATGGTACTATATTTATAAAACTCTCATGTTGAGGTGTGAGTCCAAGGGCCTCCCCACTAACTTAGTGGGGAGTAATGGAGAGTGATGAGGGGAGGGAGGCCAACTCACAACATTACAATTATATTCGTGTTTCCTGTCTTTTTTTGCCTCCATCAAATCTATGGGTCCCATCCTAAGTTTCGTAACCAATTCCAATCAAAATAAATCCTAATTTATTTTACAGTTGCCCAGGAAATCTCATCCCTCTGATCTTTCACGATCTCCGCACGAAATACCGCACGTCTGCAACTCTCACACACACGTCATCTCTCCTCAGCACTCCACAAGAACCCCCGCTATCCTACGTTCTTTTCCCCAGGCATGGGAATTGATCAATCCGCAACCTCCCCACTCTTACACGTCGCCCTCTCCTCCTTATTCTCCTCCTTTTTAAAACCCATGAGCCTTTTCTCCACCCTCCACGTTCTTCACCTTCTCTTCTTATTAAACCCCAAGGAAACCCAGTTCCCCTCTCATTCTTCCTCTTAGGGCCTGTTCTTTTGAGTGTAAACGAGGGGAATCCCACTTTTTTCATTGTTGTGAACAGTGTTTTGGGGGAAAACCGATTGGGATTCCCCAAACCCGTTCTTTTGCTTTCCCAGCGTAAAGGGATTCCCAAAACCTCTTTCCCTCTCTATTCCCCTCTAAAAAGAAACTAAAATGAGGGATTTCATGAGGAATTCATTTCTCCTCCACTTTCTCCTTCCACTTTCTCATCCAAAAGAACACAAAACAAATATTTTCTCTCTCTTGATTCCTTTATTCCCCCCACTTTCCCCAACCACATTACACTCAAAAGAACATGCCCTTAAAGCCCCAACGCGCCGGGCCACACAGCCCACATCCTGACCCCCCTCGACCCCCTGTCTCCTCCCTCATATGCTCAGCCGCCCCCATCCTCTATTTTTCTCATCGCAACAAGCGTCCGCAGCAGCCCGCACGAATCCGCCGGCCACCCCCTCGCCTCCCGGCCTCCCTGCAACCCCTGAGGCGGCGTCCTCCTCCCTCCGGCCTTACTCGCGCCCCGTTCTCTTCCGTCGATGCCCGCCTCCTCGCAACCGCCAGCAGCCCGCACGCGAAGCTGCGCCTCCATCTTCTCGCAGACCCCACGCCCTGGCCTTCTCCGGTGCCTTCTTCCTCGACAGCTCCGGCAACCACGCGTCCACCGTGCAGCGACCAAGCTTCGCCCGAGTTCCCTCCGGCCTCGACTCCCTCCCAGCGTCTCTCTCTGGTGAAGGCAACCGACGCCTCAACGCTCCCATGAGCTCGCAGCGCCCTTCGACAACTCCGACCATCGCCGCGCCACTCCGGAGCCTCCACCGCTCGCCCACCATCTTCCGCACGGCCTCCACCCTTACGATAGCCGCTCATCACCACCTCGTCACCGGGCGCCTTCACCAAACACCCACGCCTCTCACAATCGAGCCCGCCACTAGTCGCCGCCTGCTGAGTGTGATGCGGTTACTTAAAGGATGTAAGTAGGTAAGCTTCTGTACATGTCATGAATTAAAATAATACGTAAATAGAGTTTGATAATTAATGTGTTATTAGCCCTATTAGTGTATAATGACAAGTGATATAATAATATAATAAGTTGGTATATCAGTACATGGTTGTAGGTTCATGATGTACATACAGCACACATATTTTTGTGTTTCAAACTTAGGCTCCATATAAGTATGTGTGTTTAAGTTAGATTTTATACACGGGTAAGAACTTATGGCTTGTTGTTGCAAATCCATGGTGCAGATGATATTACGTCTTTCGTTACTAACACACGGGCACCTAGAAATGCATCGTTCAAGGCAAGTATTTACCCCTTGCAAGTATATTGTTTTCCTACAACTCTTTCAAAGGCGCACGTATTTATCACCTACAAGTTTAAGCTACATTACTAAGATTTTTGAGACTACACTTACTAAATGTTAAAAATGACGTCTTTTGCATGGTACATTACTTAACAGCTTTTGAAATGATTTAATAAACTTGGTGCAGTGTTTGGTCTATCTTCACTATTAAAATGTTGTTGTCATGTTAATAATGTACATTGAAATGCCATTCGTTTGCTTGTATTCCATTGCTTGTGAAATGTACATCCTAGTGAAATGGGAAATTGGCCACTTTGGGGCAATTACGGACTATTGGGCCTTCGGGCAATTACGGATATTGGGCCCGCTGGGCATTTACGGAATGTTTGCCATACGGCAAACATTGAACTACAGATTGGCTTATGGATACTTTGGGTGGGGTAGTCTAGTGTAGTAGAGGCTGGAAAGCTGGATTACACTTTATTGGTGAACTTGACCGACACCTGGCCGGGTCGGTGAGTAGAGAGTCACGGGTAGCTCCCGTTGACTTGGGTGTAATGCTAGTCACCTCCCCCTCGGACACTGAGCTTGTCACTAGATAGGAGATTGATTGATGCACTGTTTCCTCTGCTGATGCTATGGTGTAACCTGCTAAACTTATTGTCACGATTATTGATGTACACACTACACTCGTCACGATTATTGATGTACATACTACACTTGTCACGATTATTGCTGTTGTACACACTACACTTGTCACGATTATAGCTGTGTACACTACACTTGTCACAATTATTGTTGTACACACTACACATGCCATACTTATAGCTGTACACACTACACTTGCCACGACTATTGCTGTACACACTACATTTGCCATGCTGGTTACTTTACACACTACACGATGTTATGCCCACATGTTTTTCCGTGCTGCCATGTTTCATCTTATCGGAACCATATTGCATTACTCTTACTTTAAGCTTTGTAAACTATATTATCTTACCGAGGGTCCTTTTATTACTAACGTTTTTAAATCTTGCCGAGCGACCCTCGCTGACGTATTTTTCCTTGTCTGTGAAATATACGTTAGGTTTTTGAGCAGAGTTCACCGAAGAGTTTATTTGGAGATTGAGCAGGAGGACCAAGAGAACAATAAGTACGAGACCCACTGCTGAGGACGACATTCTTTCGCAGCGCTGCATTAAAAGTTTAATAGTTGTTATTGTATTCTTTCAGGTGTATTTTAAATTTCATGTAACTGTTGTAATGGCCATGCTAGGCCTTAATTCTTTGTATACTTGTAATCTGGAAGTTAAAGTTTAATGATGGCATCCTTTTGTTGTTCCGATTATTCGCAAGCAAGAACCTGTCAAGTAGTCATACACAGACGCTTATTGGGTTGGGGCTTCACCGCTCCAGCCCAAGCGGGCCCGTTCACGTACTCGCTCCCAAGTAATGGGAAGCGGGGCGTGACACGAAGCCATCGAAGGGACGCTTCCTCCTGTAATCGCTTATGCTGGGTGGCCTCCTCCTCTATATTGATCTTCCTCTGCAGAGCAGCTACCTTCGCTTCCTCGAACCGCCTCTACTGTGGTGTGGCTTCCTCATCGAACTGGGGGAGGAGGTCTCTCCTTATATTGCGGAGCTCAAAGGGGCCTTCTGCCTGAGATGGTCCCGCTTGTCGCACAACAGTCCACTCATCCATCATTCTGGTAAAGCCCTAGAAGCTCTTGTAGATGCCGAGGGCCACGTCCTAAATGGTCATGGCCGACCCCTCAAGCGGTTGATTCATCGTGGAAGTTCTTCTTGGAGAACGAGGTCCTTCGGCCAGAGGTGGCCTTAGGACATCATCAATCATGGTCTCAAGTCGACCTGGCCTCCTCAGAGACGGAGGGGGTGTGATGTCGGGTGACTTACCGTGGAGAGGATTATGTTGAGGACGTGTGGATCCTGACATGGGTGTAACCCTCGTTTCCATAGACGGCACCAACTGTTGCGGGTCAGATCCGCACATAATGAAATTTTTTTGGAGTGGAAATCACGGGTATAATGATTTACAATTTTTTGGGTGACTGAGAGGTTAGCACGACTCGGGACTCGCTTCAGAGGTGAAGGGTCCAAGGTCGCATGTGGATCACCTGAAGGTCGCCTTCTCCCGGTAGCCGAGGCGAGCTTCCTGCGAGGATTAACAACTGGTCAGAAAGACGGGGCTGGCTGTTAGCCCGTAGCCTCTTCGATGCCTAAGTCAGCTGGTGACGTAAAATGTAGGTACCGGACACACTTGTCGATATTAAGACAGACCGGCGAAGTACGACGGGCTTATGAGGAAAGCGCAGATATGTGGAAGATATCTGACTTTGTGTATTGAAATGAGTTAAAAGATTTAACTGACCAACCACATCTATGGAGGAATGAGGGGGGTATTTATAGGGCTCAGAGGTGGTTGCTTGCCATCTTGTCAATTGGCGAATCAACCCAGTTGGCACTCGAGTGGTGAAGCTGTTTCAGGGATATTTACTGCATTAATGGTGTCAGGAGGTGTCAGGAGCATTAATGAGATGCAAGTGGCGGCCATCAATTCTCACCCTTAACCCCTAGCATTAATGGAGAATAGGTGAGCCTACGTCACTGATCACTCCATATTTTACACCTTTTTTCTGCATGTTTGCATGCCATTTTGATCACTCGAATCGCGCTTTTCACGATTTTTCGGCAATATTGCGATGCTTTTCACGATTTCTTGTTTTTGTCGAATTTCAGGAGATTTTGAGCGATTTGGAGTGATTCTGAGATACACCCACTCCGGAGTGTCACCCATGACTCCCTGGAGGAGAATTTTGCTGTTGGAGAGGAGTGGAAGAAGAAAGAACGTCGTAGGAGCGACGAGGGAGCAAAAATACAAAGAATGGGCATTTTCAGCATGTCACTCGGCCGAGTGAAGGAGTCACTCGGCCGACCATCGAGAGCCCGCTCGGCCGGACAAATCGGACACGCAGAAGACTGAGTATCAGCGTGCACTCGGCCGAGCATTGCCAGTCCACTCGGCCGAACCACGGAGACACCACTCGCCCGAGTGGCATCAAGACGACGGCAACAAAAATCCCAGAGTTACTGTAATTTTACAGTCGATCCCTCGAGATTCTGACTCGGTCGAGTGAAGAAGTCCCCTCGGCCGAAGCAAAGAAAGTCACTCAGCCGAGTGACTCCCGAGGAGCCGACCCCCAAAAGTCCGAACTTACTGGAATTTGTCAGGGTTTGTCACTCGGCCGAATGACATTTGTCACTCGGCCGAGTGAGCCGCACTGCCTGTAGCGTAAACTGCGATTCTGAGGCTGCGGAGGGGCATTTTCGTCACAGCTTTTTGGGCGATTTTGGGGGGTATTTAACCCCATTTTTTAACCTAGTTTAGAGAGCTTTTTCAGAACTTTTTGCAGCCCTTTTCAGATTACTTTTAGGAGATTAGATTTAGCTTTTAGGGGAGAGAGAAAAGTGTTAATTTGTTGGATGCTATTGGTTCTTCATTGGTTTGTCTCTCTCTCTATCAAAAACTCCATTTTTATTTATATATTGAATATTGCAATGAATTCTATTGATTTTATTTGTGAATTTTTGTTGAATTTCATTATGAATTATGAGTAGTTTTATCGTCTTAGGGCGTAGGGATGAACCCTACGAACCCTATTTCTAATTTGTGATGAATTGGTGAAATTATTGCTAGAATTGATTAGGGTTAGTTTGGGATTGATTTAATACGAATAGCTAGGGATTCATACCGATTGGGATATGCAAGAGATTGGATCCCAACTCGATAAGAAGCCCTAGAAATTCGAATTGGGTTGCAATTGAATTTCTCCGGAATCAGTTTGCAAGAGATTGGACCGAAACTAGGGTTTTCGATTGTAATTCTATACCAATACCCGTTTGCAAGAGATTGGACGGGTAGGAACTATCCCAACCTATGTCGTAGCTCGAGTTTGCACGAGAGTGGGCTCGAGATGCGATTGAACAATGACGTTGTTCTTCACGCTAGCTTGCATAGGTTAGGGTTTGCAAGAGATTGGACCCTACCCTAGGTTTGCTATAGACCGGCAATAGCGCGAGAGCGTGAGCTAGGTTCTACATTTAGTTGCAACTAGTTCACCTAAATTGCAAGTCTAGCAATTCGGAAACCTACAAATCACAATGACGAGAAACGGTTTGTAGTGGGGATTCCCTACCCCTAGGCGTATTTATTAATTTGATATTCCTTTTATACGATTGAACGACTGTGACCGATTCATTGCGAACATTTCTCGACTTTTCCTATAGCCAGGTGGATTGACGAAGACACTGTCATTAGGCCTCCCTGTGTTCGATACCCGCTCGTCGCTACACCGTGCGCTTGTGGTAAGACTAGCGAGTCGCGTGCCCGGGTGTGCATCCGGGCTCCGATCAAGTTTTTGGCGCCGTTGCCGGGGAGGCAATAGTGTTTGATTCTACCTACCTAGCTATTTTTCTTTTTGTTCTATTATTTCTATTTTTATTTTGCCCTTCCGTTGTGCTAACTATTGCTTTGAAACTCTGTTTTCCCTTGCATGTACACGAGATCCTCGGCGAAACCCGAAGAAATACTATACGATCCGGAGATCGAGCGTACATTAAGGAGGATCCAAGCGGAAAGGAGACCCGTTACGGAAGGAAATTTTATGACCCATCCTGAGACCCGAAGAATTGGCGGAGCGGATGGCGAGGATCATTTCCATTAGAGATAGGCTTCGGCCTAAAACTTCTTCCACGACCTCGTCCATAGCCATGCCGGAGTTGGCGGTCGACAAAAATTTCGAGTTGAAGACCGGATTGGTGGTTCTTATGCAACAAGATCCTTTTCATGGGAACTACCATGAAAACCCACATTACCACATCCAGCTCTTCCTATCAAAATGTGCCACCTTCCAAATGCCGGGTGTCTCCGTAGATGCTATCAGACTGTGCCTCTTCCCTTTCACACTCAAGGATAAGGCCTTATATTGGTTGAGGACGCAAGCTGAAGGAATCTTCACCACTTGGGATGAATTGGCGAGTGCCTTCGTCGACAAATTTTACCCGCCCTCCATGACGGTGAAGATAAGAAGTGCTCTCATGTCCTTCAAGCAAGGACCGCAGGAGACTCTCTATGAGGCATGGGAGCGCTTCAAGGACTTGCAACATCAATGCCCCCATCATAGCATTGAGGATTGAGAGCTTGTCCACAGTTTCCACAATGGACTCCAACCGGGCACAAAACAGATTATTGATGCTACCGCAAATGGAGCCATTTTGTCAAAGACTCCTGATGAAGCTATGGCCTTGCTAGAGGAGATGGCCTCCAACAACCAACAATGGGGGGACGAGCGAGGACACTCTTCATCCTACTTGAAGCCCACAAGTATTTATGAGGCCAAGGCCGTGGCGGAGCATGCTAGCAAGTTTGACTCTCTCCACAAGGTAGTGGAGAGGTTGGAAAAATACATCACCGAGCCTTAAGGAGCCCCTACTACATCCGCACCGACAAACCATATGAGTGATTGGCAAGACCAATCCCAAGCCATGTATGTAGGAGGAGAGCAAGGAGAAGGAGCTTTGGAGCAAATTCAATATGTTGCGGGAAATTCCGGATATTGGGCCAACCCGGCCGCTAGAAACCATCTGGGTTTTTCTTATGCTAATAATGATGGTGCCTTGAACCCCCCGCCTCAACAACCTCCTCAAGCTCGGGCTCCACCACCACCACAACCGAATTATCAACCAAGGGGGCCACCGCAATAAAACTTCCCATAGAGGCAACAAGTGGGACCTTATAGGCCACCCGGGTATAATCAAGGGTGGAGAAATCCGAACCCTCCGTAAGCTCAACCGCGTTCAGATTTTGAAGCTAAGGTGGATGAGTTTATGGCGGAACAAAGAAAGATTAACGCCACGTTGAAGGCGGGACAAGATTCTCTCGCCACCGTCGTCGCTCAAATCGGGGAGCAACTTGCGTTGCTCAATAGAAATAACCAACAATTGCCGGCTCAACCCGAGCCAAATCCACGGGGCAACACCGGCCATATCAACACGGTTGTTGCGGTTACAACAAGAGGAGGGAAGGATACCACCCCCCCATGACTCAAATCAAGGAACCCGTGGTGGAGAATCTAGAAGAGAGCGAGCCGGTAATTGAGGTGGAAAAAGAGAAGGAGCCGCAAGAAGGAGCAAAGTCTAGAGAGGAAGAACCTATTGATGAGCGCCGATTCATGCCACCGGTGCCTTTCCCTCAACGGCTAGCTAGAGCCAAGATCGAGAAGAGGCTAGCCAAGTTCCTCGATTACTTGAGATAGCTTTTGTTTATATGCATGCTAAATTTGTCATGTCATAGCTTTTGTTTCTGATATCATATGCTATGTCCTGTGTTGCATTTAGAAATAGTAACCCACTTCTTTTTCGGTATGAAAATGGATGAAATTCTATTATTAGCTGATGTCTGATGATTCATATGTATGCTATCGTAGAAAACACACCAAGATTCACGCATTGATGCTTATATCTGGAGTACTGCTTTCTTTTCTCACATCACTTCTTATTGCATGATTTGTACGCTTCACTTCAAGTTGATTGAATGTTTGCTAGCATTGATAAATCTGGATTAGTTTACTTTTTGAGATCAAACTGAGTAGATTAGATTACCCTGCTGAAGTTGTCATGCACGTCCTATAGAGTGAACCGAGAGATACATTTATTTCTTTCTCCACATATCTTGAACATAATTTCTCTATTTTAAATTCATTGGTGAATCTCCCCTTAGCAATTCTATTATTGGCATCCCCCTGTTATTATATCACATACTCCAAATTCCCCAAAGCCCAAAGAAAAAAATACTTGTATATCCTTCTCTTTTCATTTGGGATCATTTGTGTATATATGTTATTCAAAAAAAGAAAAAAGAAAAAAAAAGAAAAAAAATAGAGAAAAAGAAAAAGAAAAGGAAAAAAGATTTGAGAATAAGAGAAGAAAAGAGAAAAGAAGTTCGAAAACGATCCCATCTCATATCCTTTCTCTCTTTCTTCCCTCTTTTGCTTTTATTTTTGTTTTCTTTGACTTTTGGAGCTTCATAAGAAATGGGGATGTAAATATTGTTTTGTTTATGCCACCACGCTTATGGATAAGCTTGGGGGAGAGGATCCTATGATGTGTGAGAGAGTGACTACTTAACGGTGCATGACAACCTAGGCTAAGTAATATTTTATACTCGGTGAGATTGCTTAAAGTTTCACGAAATTCAGAAATCTACGCTTAGCATTCATTTCATGAAAACCACACTTTTCTATTCTTACTACTCTATTGTGTGATGTCTCTTATACTCCTTGTAGAAAGCATTCAATTGAAAAGTATGTGATCTACGATATTGTATACCGCTTTAGATGCTTCAGACGATGCTAATTCTAGAATTATTCCATTTTTCATGCTATATTGACATTCCTGGGTTTTCTATTTTCAAATGCACATTTATACTATGATATCGAGATAAAAGTCTTTGACATGTGTTTTACATTCGATGCGTGCTATATGAGTAAGCAAAACCCACGTCCTGAGAAAAATGATCTAGCAACTTCCCTCTTCGTTTTCTACTTTCTTTTTCATTTTTCGTTTTCCGCCTTTTCGCCGTTTCTATTTTCTTTATCCACCGGGTTTGCTTTTTACTCATCTTCCTCGAGGACGAGTAAGAGGTAAGCTTGGGGGATTTTGATCACTCCATATTTTACACTTTTTTTCTGCATGTTTGCATGCCATTTTGATCGCTTGAATCGCGCTTTTCACGATTTTTCGGAAATATTGCGATGCTTTTCACGATTTCTTGTTTTTGTCGAATTTCAGGAGATTTCGAGCGATTTGGAGTGATTCTGAGATACACCCACTCCGGAGTGTCACCCATGACTCCCTGTAGGGGAATTTTGCAGTTGGAGAGGAGTGGAAGAAGAAAGAACGTCATAGGAGCGACAAGGGAGCAAAAATACAAAGAATGGGCATTTTTAGCATGTCACTCGGCCGAGTGAAGGAGTCACTCGGCCGACCATCGAGAGCCCGCTCGGCTGGACAAATCGGACACGCAGAAGACTGAGTATCAGCGTGCACTCAGCCGAGCATTGTCATTCCACTCGGCCGAACCACAGAGACACCACTCGCCCGAGTGGCATCAAGACGACGGCAACAAAAATCCCAGAGTTACTGTAATTTTACAGTCGATCCCCGAGATTCTGACTCGGTCGAGTGAAGAAGTCCCCTCGGCCGAAGCAAAGAAAGTCACTCGGCCGAGTGACTCCCGAGGAGCCGACCCCCAAAAGTCCGAACTTACTGGAAATTTTCAGGGTTTGTCACTCGGCCGAATGACATTTTTCACTCGGCCGAGTGAGCCGCGCTGCCTGTAGCGTAAACTGCATTCTGAGGCTGCGCAGGGGCATTTTCGTCACAGCTTTTTGGGCGATTTTGTGGGTATTTAACCCCAGTTTTTAACCTAGTTTAGAGAGCTTTTTCAGAACTTTTACAGCCCTTTTTAGATTACTTTTAGGAGTTGCCTGTAGCGTAAACTGCGATTCTGAGGCTGCGCAGGGGCATTTTTGTCACAGCTTTTTGGGCGATTTTGGGGGTATTTAACCCCAGTTTTTAACCTAGTTTAGAGAGCTTTTTCAGAACTTTTTGCAGCCCTTTTTAGATTACTTTTAGGAGATTAGATTTAGCTTTTAGGGGAGAGAGAAAAGTGTTAATTTGTTGGATGCTATTGGTTCTTCATTGGTTTGTCTCTCTCTCTCTATCAAAAACTCCATTTTTATTTATATATTGAATATTGCAATGAATTCTATTGATTTTATTTGTGAATTTTTGTTGAATTTCATTATGAATTGTGAGTAGTTTTATCGTCTTAGGGCGTAGGGATGAACCCTACGAACCCTATTTCTAATTTGTGATGAATTGGTGAAATTATTGCTAGAATTGATTAGGGTTAGTTTGGGATTGATTTACTAGAATTGATTAGGGTTAGTTTGGGATTGATTTAATACGAATAGCTAGGGATTCATACCAATTGGGATTTGCAAGAGATTGGATCCCAACTCGATAGGAAGCCCTAGAAATTCGAATTGGGTTGCAATTGAATTTCTCCGGAATCAGTTTGCAAGAGATTGGACCGAAACTAGGGTTTTCGATTGTAATTCTATACCAATACCCGTTTGCAAGAGATTGGACGGGTAGGAACTATCCCAACCTAGGTCGTAGCTCGAGTTTGCACGAGAGTGGGCTCGAGATGCGATTGAACGATGATGTTGTTCTTCACGCTAGCTTGCATAGGTTAGGGTTTGCAAGATATTGGACCTTACCCTAGGTTTGCTATAGGCCGGCATTAGCGCGAGAGCGTGAGCTAGGTTCTACATTTAGTTGCAACTAGTTCACCTAAATTGCAAGTCTAGCAATTGTGAAACCTACGAATCACAATGACGAGAAACGGTTTGTAGTGGGGATTCCCTACCCCTAGGCGTCTTTATTAATTTGATATTCCTTTTATACGATTGAACGACTGTCACCGCTTCATTGCAAACATTTCTCGACTTTTCCTATAGCCAGGTGGATTGAAGAAGACACTGTCATTAGGCCTCCCTGTGTTCGATACCCGCTCGCCGCTACACCGTGCGCTTGCGGTAAGACTAGCGAGTCGCGTGCCCGGGTGTGTATCCAGGCTCCGATCACTCACCCTGTCAGAGATATTTATGCTTGGTTGCCCTCAGGGGCAAGCCATAGATCAACGATTAAGCTTGGCTCCTCCAGACGATGCTTCTTATTGGAGGGTAGGCGAGCTTGTCCTCGACGTGGTGAGCTTGTAGGTCGCACCGGCTGGCTTCTTAGTTGACCTTGGTGGCGAGCTTACTGCGGGGCGAGGCGAGCTTCTCTTAGTCGATGCGATCTTCAGCTCTTCTAGTGTCCCATCAGAAGAGTCGGTGAGGTGTTTGCTTCGGTCCCCAGTGCATACGGGCCTTAATTTCATAGGCCAGCCTTTAGGGCATAACACTTGTCATCATGCATCAGTTACTGTGGCATTTTGTGACTTACGCATTATGTATATACAACTACCTACTGTTAATATAATAATATGGACATATTTAACTTAAGTTACATAACTTAATGTTCATATATTATAACATATTAACACATCATGCATATATTATAACAATTAAACTATAACAAACAGTAATAGTTAAATAACTTACGTGTTTGGTTCGTTCTCCTCGCGTGGGTGCAGACGGCGACGAATGGTCGACGAGTTCGAGCGATCGAACGATGATCGTGTGGAGTGTCTGCACGAGCTTGAGGACATCATCGGCGAGCACTGCTGTGGGTTCATCTTCGAAAGGTGAAGGTCGCGATGTTGTGATCAGAGGGATGTGAAGAGCAGGTTGGTCGAAGCTCTTGCTGAGGGGCGGTGAGGTAGGTGGGTTGTCGGAGGTGTGGGGAGAGGGAAGGTTATTGTGCGAGAGAGGGTAACGACGTTGGTCGCTGGAGCAGGGCTTGAGGCGTTGCGGCTTTAAAGGGCACGGGCTGATGCGATGATGTCGAAGGCTTGGGGTCGCGGTAATGAGAGGATTCACCGGAGGGTTGGTGGGTTAAAGGAGTTCGATGGACGGAGGAGTGCCCAGAGGCTGGGTTCGTGGGTCGGAGAGCACAGAACGACGGTGTTTGAAGGGCTGTGGGATGAGTGGAACGGAGGAGGGAGGTGCTAGGTTTGAGAGGAGGAGACTGCGACGGAGGTGAGGTCGGGGGCTTGGATGTTGGTGGGGCTTCGAGGAGTTGTCGACGTTCGGAGGTGTGTGCGACGCCTAGGTTTTATGAAGGAGAAGGGGAAGAAAAGAACGGGAATAGAGGAGAATTCGCCAGGGTTGCTACAAGTATCTCGCATGCATGGTTGTTACGATGGGGAAGAGAGGCGCGGGGTTTGATTGGTTAAGATCCTTTTGAAGCTGAGGGTTCAGTTGCGGGGTGCAAACTCCATGTGTCACGCCCCGCTTCCCAAAATGACGAAGGCGAAGCGTGACAAAGGCCCGCTCGGGCCGGAGCTGAGAAGCTCGGACCCAATAAGCGTCTGTAGGGGTACCATTTTAAAAGATCTTCAGGTTCTTGCATTTATAAAGTTCGAACAACAGAAAGTACAGAAAAGAAGTTGCATTCATTAAATAGAGATATAATATCCAACAAGTACAAAGTCTAAAAAGGAGCCTAAGCGTGGCAACAAACTATCTAAAATCAAACTAAAGGTAGTAACCTCTGAAAGTGACGACTAAGAAGACCTCAAGGTCTGGTCCTCGTCGGGCGCGTACTCTGGGTCGACGTCCTCGGCTCCTCGTGCTCCAGTGAGTCTGCCTCGTCCACGAACTCTGGCTGAACACCTGACGTACAGCACCCAAGAAAAAGGAACTGTACGTCAGGTAAAGTCTACAAGGTGGGTTAGACTTTACTGCAAGTGCACCGAACTTTAAACAACGGTTTACTGGTTGATTAACATGCTGAGGTTCTTTTACAGAACAGTTTACTGGTTGATTAGCATGATGTGGTTATAACAGGGTAACACAACAGGAAGTAACGTAGCAGGAAAGTAAGACGGGACAAGTAGTAGTCGTAGCGTGTGCTACCAACTACAAGGACTAACCTACAGGTGTCAAGACAAGTCAGGACGTGACGGGACAAGACATGACAAACATGACGGGACAAGACAAGACAAGTGTGACACGAAGGGTTCAAGCCTTACGGTTCGAGGGGGATCAGACCCTCTTGCCGTGCGCACGCTCAACCCTACCCCAACCCAGAAACTCAGGACAAGAAGTACAGGGATCACTTCCACTAGGGAAGCATCCGAAACGCCTGAAGGCTTTTTGTGTAACAGGGATCACTTCCGCTAGGAAAGCATCCGAAACGCCCGAAGGCTTTTTGTGTAACAGGGATCACTTCCGCTAGGAAAGCATCCGAAACGCCCGAAGGCTTTTTGTGTAACAGGGATCACTTCCGCTAGGAAAGCATCCGAAACGCCCGAAGGCTTTTTGTGTAATATGGATCACTTCCGCTAGGAAAGCATCCGAAACGCCCGAAGGCTTTTTGTGTAACAGGGATCACTTCCGCTAGGAAAGCATCCGAAACGCCTGAAGGCTTTTTGTGTAACAGGGATCACTTCCGCTAGGAAAGCATCTGAAACGCCCGAAGGCTTTTTGTGTAACAGGGATCACTTCCGCTAGAAAAGCATCCGAAACGCCCGAAGGCTTTTTGTGTACGGGGACATGACATGACAAGTGTAAGGGAAAGTTATTCTAGGGTGTCCACACGCACGCACACACAAGATAGCCCTACGTTGTCAAAAGTTGTTGTTTGTCGAGCTTAGACTTCGTCGTCAAGTCTAAGTCGTCAGGGGCGTCCCAGACGCTATCATTTCACGTCCGGTTCTATACATTCACAGTCTAACAGTTCTAGCAATCTAAGACCAAAGCACGGTCAAAAACGCAAGTGGGTACACTTGCCTGCGGTGGCGAGGATGTCGTCCGTCCGGGGCATCTCGTCCAGTCGTCGCGTCCGCGGTAGTCCGTCTGAAACAGGTCATGGCGACGGCGTCAGGTCGCGGTTTTCAATAAATCCTATTTAGGTTCATATCTAGGTTGTCGGGACTACCCTAATTGTCAAAGTCACAATTTTGATGTTCAGTCCTATTCGACGATTCTATCCTATGTGCACAGTTCAAAAGTCCAGTCGTCGAATCTACGGTGCGTTTTACTGGTGCGGAAAAGTAAATTTATTTATTGTTGTCCGGTTTTAGTTAAGGTTCAGTTTGCTACAGTGTGGGTTTCGCTACGAGTTTAAAGGGACCAACCTGGTGTGAGGAACGCGCATTTAATCTGGCGTCGGGTCTGGAAGCGGTGGCGGTGCTCGTGTCCCCGACTGCGGGTAGCGCAGTGGAGGTCGTCCCGGGATCGCCTCAGGATTGTGACGGCTGCGGGTAGCGCAGCCGAGATGTCACGGCTACGGATACGGTGTCGAGATTTCTTCGGTTGCGGGTAGCACAACGAAACGTCTCAGGCAACGGTAACGGCAATGGATCACGATGCCGGAAGATCATGAGTCCTGCGGCGTCAACGGCGTCTCGACTACGGGTAGCGTAGTGAGACTCGTCCGGGCGGCAAGCACGGTCAGTCTGACGGTAAGAACAGCGAGCTACAGGGCGTAACGACGACGATAACCCGTTGGAACTCCAGTCCAAGGGCCGATCGGCCTAGCAGTTGTTGCGGGGTGTCTCGTGCAACGGGTTACGGCGTCGGGAAACAGGCGGCAGTGGCAACAGCGGGGAGCGCTGCGCGCAGCTAAAGGCGCGACCGTGCATGGCAAGAGGGGTTGTGAAGCGAGGCGGTGAGATTTGGCCACGAACCATGCGGAGGGTCACGGCAGTCGGATCGTGGCGGGGAGATCCGCGGGGCGGCGACAGTTGATGTCGCCGGAGGGAGGTCCCAGTGACGGGGAGATCGGATTGGGGTTTGCGGCGGTCGGAAGTCGACCACAGCGATCTGATCGTAGGGGGGCGCTGCACGAGGTCAGCGGCGGCGGCGGCGGCGCCGTGTGCGGGGAAGATGAGGGCGAAGGCGAGGGGATCACGATGGCGTCGGGGGTCGCAGGCGGGCATCGGCGTCGTAGGCGGTGCGAGGGGGAACTCGGAGACGCCGGAGCGACGTCGTGCGGAGGTGGCGGGCTGTCACGACGGCGGGAAACCACGAGGGCGACGAGAGGAAATCCCGGGGTGGAGAGAGAGAGCGGATCACCGGAGAGATCTGTGGCGGCGCCGCGGATCGCAGCGCAGGCGAGCGCTGTGCGGATCTCGCAGCTGAGAGGGGAGAGAAGGAGGTGGCGTGGCGGCGGCGAGCTAGCCGTAGGCGCTACAGATGGGGGCACAGCGGCAGAGAACGGCGGGATCTCGCCGTGGGGTGCGGCGATCGGGGATCGGGGTGGGGCGAGCGAATCGCGGCGGCGGAGATCGGGATGCCGGCGGTCGGGCTTGAGGACGTCGGAGTCGCGGCGGCAGAGCTGATGACCGCCGGCGGCGGGACCTCGCCGGAGGGCGAGGGGAGATCCGCGAGGAGACGGGGCGGCGGATCGCCGTGAGGGAGGGAGAAAGAGAGACGGGGAAACGGGGAATTTGGGGTGGCGGCTGCACTTAGGGTTAGGGTTAGGTTAGAATAGGGTTGGGGTTATAAATATATAAAATATATACTGCTATATACCTTATAGTTATAGTCTAGAGAAGTAATTAAAGGGGGGTAGAGGGTGTAGGAAGAGGGGGAATTCTCGAGGAGAATAGAAAGAACAGTTTAGAAAATATTTAGAACTGATTTGATAAGAGGTTTAGCCAGATTTGGCTAACGAATTTGAATTTCGAATCAGTTCAGGGCAATCAATGGTCCAGATTTCTCCGAGAGATAACTTTCAATCCGGGCGTCAGAAAAATAATCCGAAAATACCGGGACGATCGTGGAGACGAGACGCACAGATCTACAGAGTCCGATCGTGTGTGACGCCTACCGAGAAT
The DNA here is from genome assembly GCA_030789695.1 of Scilla litardierei. Taxonomy (NCBI): domain Eukaryota; kingdom Viridiplantae; phylum Streptophyta; class Magnoliopsida; order Asparagales; family Asparagaceae; genus Scilla; species Scilla litardierei. The sequence goes on from CM061139.1 coordinate 83,947,163, forward strand.
TTACGTAAAATTGGGAACGGCGTTTTGAGTCAAATGACTAAAACGCCCCCATCTTTCAAAATCGTTTTGCGAGAAAACGAGCCGTGAAAAGACGTTCCCAAAAATTACTATAAAATTCTACACTCTCAAACGATCGTAACGGCATATCGCATCGCATATGCCAGAGCTCAGGAATATCCAAGAAGAATACGTGCACGATAAAGCACGTGCACGCAGGAAACACGAACGGTCGGAAAGCGGTCGTTACATTCTACCCACCTTAGAAATGATTCCGCCCTCGGAATCACTCACACTAAGACTAATCATAATTTCCATAAATACTTAAGCCTATAACTTCCATTCTCCACACAAAGGTCTCTAGCCCTAAAATTTCAACTTCGTTCCTCAAATAATCCATTATAATCCATCTTTTCACTGGATAAAGCCACGGCTATTTTCACATCCTAACACTCAACCATAAACCCATTACTACTGTTCAAATTTCCAACTCCAAGTTCTCACAAAAGAATAATAATTATCTTCGCATACCATACCACTCTGGCAAACATCACCGCTCAATAATATCTTCTAAATTCCTCGATCTCTTTCCAATATTAATCAATCTCCAAAATTAGATTCTAATCAACCGCCAATCTAAAAACAAAAACTTTGTCCAATCCTTTAATACCTTCACCAATCAACAATCGTCGTGTCTTCAATACATTCCTTGTCATAGCTCCCAATGAATTTATCCGCCAAATAATTTAACTATCAGAATCACCCCTCATCCTACTCACTATAACTAATCCCAACCAATTTAAGTCCGACTACCTAACCATCCATTCATCTCAACACGTCATGTTACTCCCAATGTCTTCTTACGTCAACTCAACAATCAAGTCTCAATGCTAATAATAGCTCTACTCAATCTCATGATCACCCTAACTCCTACCATACTCTGCAGTTACTCCTATCTACCACCCGTCTAAGCCTCAAGTCTGATAAGTTCTCATCTTCAAGCATATAATCTCGTTCAACCAGAATTCTCCATCGAGTCCGCCACACTTCGGTTTTATAAAAAAAAAAGTCTTGGTCAACCCGTTCTTTTCATCCGGAAGAAATCTGTTCCAATATCCTATTGTTCCAAAATCGGTCAATCATTGCTATAACAAATCTCATCTCTCCCTGAGCCTATCCGCAAACAAATCCTACAATAATAATGGCTAGTCCCAAAACTATAACAACCATAACATAACATTTCTAAATGGAGAGAAAGAGAAGAGAAAAGGGAAAACTTAAAACCAGTGACACATTTTTAAAACATTTGAAGAACCGCGTGGAGTCGTGGTAATGGATGAGGAAGGATAATTGATTTGTGATCTTGTGCTAATTTCAAAAACTTTAAATGATTTGATTTAAAGAAAACCAATAGGTTTTTGAAACGTATATAAGCAGCAAAATAGGCTAAACTAAAATATGGGAGACTAGGTCTAAGGAAATCGCCTGCTATGACGTTATCCACACAGATATGAATACCATCATTCAGTCAACTCCAATCATATCATGGTTAACACTGAGTACACATTCAAGACACAAAGGCAATTATCAAGATCTTAAAGAACACACATTCATACAGGTCTATGCACTCTACCTATGCTCAACCACCACGACGACATCACCTACCAAAGGACGTACTCCTAAACCAGAGACAACGTAGACAACTACAAGGACTAATGTCTACACAAGCTAAAGAAAACCGAAGCCAGGAGTGTAACGAAATGAATCGGAAGGAACGAGTTCAAATAAGGCGAGATAAGGAGGTAGTTGGTTGGGTGGGACGAAAATATTTCTCAAAATAGTTAGATAGATGGAAAGAGAATTATGTGTAATATATGATATCATATACTTTTATAATTATAAAAATATGTAGGGAAGAGTGAGCAGATCATTATCATTTGGAAAAGAGTTAGATGAAGAAATAAAAGTAGGATGAGGTAGCGATTTTTTTTTGCAAATGAAAAACAAATAAATAAATAAATAAGTTATACAAAGATTTTCTTTTGAAAAGTGATCACGATGAACATAGAATTGATATTTATAAAAATTTGAAGTTTCTTTTAGTTTAGGAAAATATATTAAAAGTATGTAAGGTAAGTGATTTAGAAATAAATTTTGTAGTCTAGAAAAAATATATATATTGAATTATCAAAATGATAACAAGGTTTTAAAACTAAAATATATACCTGTTAGAAATAATTACTAAATAATAACTTGAAAATCTATAACTAAAGAAGTTTTATAATCCAAGAAGGAATTTTAACTGAAAAGCAAGAAATTTTAAATATATATATAAAAAGTTTTCAAAGAATTTAAACCGAGCGAAGAATTTAATAACAAATTCTGAAAATTTCTTTTTGAGGAAGCAGAATTGGTCAAGGAAGGAATTCGAAGGATCGACTATAATCGTCAGGAAACGATCACGTGAATCGGGAGACAGGAAAAGATTGCAAGGAGAATACGTGTAGGATACAGATCGTGAAGAGCTACGATGGAACATTACGGTCAATAACACAAAAATGTAATGATCATATGGACGCTAGAAGTCAGGGGTCCTAATCATCGGGTCGTCTAAGGATTAGGATAACTCAGCTCTAAGACTTCCTAATGAGCGGGTCTATATTCGGGATTTAAAGATAAGGTTCCTAAGAGAATCAAGGCTATGTTCCGCTGGGCCCGAAGTCGATGGAGCTGGGCGAGCGACTAAACTAAAAGAAGGACTCTAGAAATCTAATACGATCAGAATCAAATGGGGATGCTAAGATAGTCTAGGACGAGGACGACTAAATCTTAACCAAGGCGTCCGACTATCAACCTGGGACGTCTACCTAAGTCTTCCTACTATCTAAGACTAGGAAACTAATTCAGACTTGTACGTGGATATCAAATGAATGCGGTACTTTTATTGTTCCGAACTTTTGCAAGACCTGCATGGGCCACCACTAAAACCTGTCACGCCCCGCTTCCCAAAACGACGAAGGCGAAGCGTGACAAAGGCCCGCTCGGGCCGGAGCTGAGAAGCTCGGACCCAATAAGCGTCTGTAGGGGTACCATTTTAAAAGATCTTCAGGTTCTTGCATTTATAAAGTTCGAACAACAGAAAGTACAGAAAAGAAGTTGCATTCATTAAATAGAGATATAATATCCAACAAGTACAAAGTCTAAAAAGGAGCCTAAGCGTGGCAACAAACTATCTAAAATCAAACTAAAGGTAGTAACCTCTGAAAGTGACGACTAAGAAGACCTCAAGGTCTGGTCCTCGTCGGGCGCGTACTCTGGGTCGACGTCCTCGGCTCCTCGTGCTCCAGTGAGTCTGCCTCGTCCACGAACTCTGGCTGAACACCTGACGTACAGCACCCAAGAAAAAGGAACTGTACGTCAGGTAAAGTCTACAAGATGGGTTAGACTTTACTGCAAGTGCACCGAACTTTAAACAACGGTTTACTGGTTGATTAACATGCTGAGGTTCTTTTACAAAAAAGTTTACTGGTTGATTAGCATGATGTGGTTATAACAGGGTAACACAACATGAAGTAACGTAGCAGGAAAGTAAGACGGGACAAGTAGTAGTCGTAGCGTGTGCTACCAACTACGGGGACTAACCTACAGGTGTCAAGACAAGTCGGGACGTGACGGGATAAGACAGGACAAACAGGACGGGACAAGACAAGACAAGTGTGACACGAAGGGTTCACGCCTTACGGTTCGAGGGGGATCAGACCCTCTTGCCGTGCGCACGCTCAACCTTACCCCAACCCAGGAACTCAGGACAAGAAGTACAGGGATCACTTCCACTAGGGAAGCATCCGAAACGCCCGAATGCTTTTTGTGTAACAGGGATCACTTCCGCTAGGAAAGCATCCGAAACGCCCGAAGGCTTTTTGTGTAACAGGGATCACTTCCGCTAGGAAAGCATCCGAAACACCCGAAGGCTTTTTGTGTAACAGGGATCACTTCCGCTAGGAAAGCATCCGAAACGCCCGAAGGCTTTTTGTGTAACAGGGATCACTTCTGCTAGGAAAGCATCCGAAACGCCCGAAGGCTTTTTGTGTAACAGGGATCACTTCCGCTAGGAAAGCATCCGAAACGCCCGAAGGCTTTTTGTGTAACAGGGATCACTTCCGCTAGGAAAGCATCCGAAACGCCCGAAGGCTTTTTGTGTAACAGGGATCACTTCCGCTAGGAAAGCATCCGAAACGCCCGAAGGCTTTTTGTGTACGGGGACATGACATGACAAGTGTAAGGGAAATTTATTCTAGGGTGTCCACACACACGCACACACAAGATAGCCCTACGGTGTCAAAAGTTGTTGTTTGTCGAGCTTAGACTTCGTCGTCAAGTCTAAGTCGTCAGGGGCGTCCCAGACGCTATCATTTCACGTCCGGTTCTATACATTCACAGTCTAACAGTTCTAGCAATCTAAGACCAAAGCACGGTCAAAAACGCAAGTGGGTACACTTGCCTGCGGTGGCGAGGATGTCGTCCGTCCGGGGCATCTCGTCCAGTCGTCGCGTCTGCGGTAGTCCATCTGAAACAGGTCATGGCGACGGCGTCAGGTCACGTTTTTCAATAAATCCTATTTAGGTTCATATCTAGGTTGTCAGGACTACCCTAATTGTCAAAGTCACAATTTTGATGTTCAGTCCTATTCGACGATTCTATCCTATGTGCACAGTTCAAAAGTCCAGTCGTCGAATCTACGGTGAGCAGCGTTTTACTGGTGCGGAAAAGTAAATTTAATTATTGTTGTCCGGTTTTAGTTAAGGTTCAGTTTGCTACAGTGTGGGTTTCGCTACGAGTTTAAAGGGACCAACCTGGTGTGAGGAACGCGCATTTAATCTGGCGTCGGGTCTGGAAGCGGTGGCGGTGCTCGTGTCCCCAACTGCGGGTAGCGCAATGGAGGTCGTCCCGGGATCGCCTCAGGATTGTGACGGCTGCGGGTAGCGCAGCCGAGATGTCACGGATACGTATACGGTGTCGAGATTTCTTCGGTTGCGGGTAGCGCAACGAAACGTCTCAGGCAACGGTAACGGTAACGGATCACGATGCCGGAAGATCATGAGTCCTGCGGCGTCAACGGCGTCTCGACTACGGGTAGCGTAGTGAGACTCGTCCGGGCGGCAAGCACGGTCAGTCTGACGGTAAGAACAGCGAGCTACAGGGTGTAACGACGACGATAACCCGTTGGAACGCCAGTCCAAGGGCCGATCGGCCTAGCAGTCGTTGCGGGGTGTCTCGTGCAACGGGTTACAGCGTCGGGAAATAGGCGGCAGTGGCAACAACGGGGAGCGCTGCGCGCGGCTAAAGGCCCGACCGTGCACGGCAAGAGGGGTCGTGAAGCGAGGCGGTGAGATTTGGCCGCGAACCATGCGGAGGGTCACGGCAGTCGGATCGTGGCGGGGAGATCCGCGGGGCGGCGACAGTTGATGTCGCCGGAGGGAGGTCCGCAGTGACGGGGAGATCGGATTGGGGTTTGCGGCGGTCGGAAGTCGACCACAGTGATCTGATCGCAGGGGGGCGCTGCACGAGGTCAGCGGCGGTGGCGCCGTGTGCGGGGAAGATGAGGGCGAAGGCGAGGGGATCACGGTGGCGTCGGGGGTCGCAGGCGGGCATCGGCATCACAGGCGGTGCGAGGGGGAACTCGGAGACGCCGGAGCGACGTCGTGCGGAGGTGGCGGGCTGTCACGGCGGCGGGAAACCGCGAGGTCGGCGAGAGGAAATCCCGGGGTGGAGAGAGAGAGCGGATCACCGGAGAGATCTGCGGCGGCACCGCGGATCGCAGCGCAGGCGAGCGCTGTGCGGATCTCGCAGCTGAGAGGGGAGAGAAGGAGGTGGCGTGGCGGCGGTGAGCCGGCCGTAGGCGCTGCGGATGGGGGCACATCGGCGGAGAACGGCGGGATCTCGCCGTGGGGTGCGGCGATCGGGGATCGGGGTTGGGGCGAGCGAATCGCGGCGGCGGAGATCGGGATGCCAGCGGTCGGGCTTGAGGACGTCGGAGTCGCGACGGCGGAGCTGATGACCGCCGGCGGCGGGACCTCGCCGGAGGGCGAGGGGAGATCCGCGAGGAGACGGGGCGGCGGATCGCCGTGAGGGAGGGAGAAAGAGAGACGGGGAAACGGGGAATTTGGGGTGGCGGCTGCACTTAGGGTTAGGGTTAGGTTAGAATAGGGTTGGGGTTATAAATATATAAAATATATACTGCTATATACCCTATAGTTATAGTCAAGAGAAGTAATTAAAGGGGGGTAGAGGGTGTAGGAAGAGGGGGAATTCTCGAGGAGAATAGAAAGAACAGTTTAGAAAATATTCAGAACTGATTTGATAAGAGGTTTAGCCAGATTTGGCTAACGAATTTGAATTTCGAATCAGATCAGGGCAATCAATGGTCCAGATTTCTCCGAGAGATAACTTTCAATCCGGGCGTCAGAAAAATAATCCGAAAATACCGGGACGATCGTGGAGACGAGACGCACAGATCTACGGAGTCCGATCGTGTGTGACGCCTACCGAGAATTTACGTAAAATTGGGAACGGCGTTTTGAGTCAAATGACTAAAACGCCCCCATCTTTCAAAATCGTTTTGCGAGAAAACGAGCCGTGAAAAGACGTTCCCAAAAATTACTATAAAATTCTACACTCTCAAACGATCGTAACGGTATATCGCATCGCATATGCCGGAGCTCAGGAATATCCAAGAAGAATACGTGCACGATAAAGCACGTGCACGCAGGAAACACGAACGGTCGGAAAGCGGCCGTTACACCATGCAATAAGAAGTGGATTCGTGGGTTGCGGTTGAGATGCGCATGTGAGGGGGATTTGTTAAGATCCTACATGGGATTGGTTAGGAGAATTTGATTTATTAAATTAATTATTATTTAGGGAATATTGTTTAAGATTTGGATTTGATAGATAGGATGTAAGTAAGATAGAGGGAAATCTTAGTTATGATTTATTTAGATATTAAGATATCGATTGTTAAGATTTTAAATTAAGATTCTCTTACACTTATTAAGATTCAATATCTTATATATATTATAAATGGATTAAGAGAAAGGTTGATATGGTCATAAGTAATTCCATTATTATGGTTTTTGCCACTGCACACTTAAGATGTCCAAAAACGACAAATTTAGTGTCAGTGCGATCGTGAAGTCGAGTGGGTCGCAAATGCAGTAACGGATCATGCATGCAGGCTAATCAACAAAATCATATCACAAATAATCTTATAATTCAATACATCACAAAATACGTACGAAATATGTACGATGAATACCGGTCGTTACATTCTACCCACATTATAAAAATTCCGTCCCTGAAATTCTATCTGCTATGGTTCAGGAAATAAATAAGGATAGCACTCATGCATTTCCTCTTCCCGTTCACTGGTGTATTCTCCAGGTGATCCGTGACGCCACATCACTCTAACAAGATTGACGACTTTATTCCTGAGGGTCTTATATTGCCGATCAAAGATCTGAACTGGCTACTGCTCGTAGGTTAGATCTGGTCGAACAGTAATCTCGGAGTATTCAACCACATGAGTAGTGTCACTGACATAACGATGCAGTTGGGAGACATGGAAGACATTATAAACTCCCTCCAATGAAGGCAGTAGAGCTAAGCGATAAGCAACTTCTCCAACTCGCTCTAGCACATCAAATGGTCCAATAAATCTCGGGCTAATCTTTCCTCTCTTCCCAAATCGTATCACTCCTCTGTTTGGAGATATCTTCTGGAAGACATGATCTTCCGGTTGAAACTCCAAGTGACGATGCTTGGCATCAGCCCAATGCTTGTACCTGTATTGTGCAATGTGTAGCTTGTCCCTGATACCATGCACTCCATCCACAGTCTTAACTATCATCTCTGGACCCAATAATTCTCGATCACCGATGTCATCCCAACTCAACGGGGATCGACACTTCCTTCTATAGAGTGCTATAAACGGGGCCACGAGCCTTTGAAATCCAGCATGCAAGCTCGTAACATATTCTCCAATATCTGGATCGTATCCTCAGACTGTCCGTCAGTCTATGCGTGTTACGCAGTACTGAAGTTAAGACTGGTACCCAGATTGGTCTGCAGACTATTTTAGAATTGAGATGTAAATCTGGTGTCCCGGTCAGAGACGATGCTCACTGGAACGCCATACAATTGAGCAATCTCCTGCACGATTATGGGTCACATCACAATGTATACTGGAAGAAGTTGTAAAGGTAAAGGATAGATTATTACCTCCATATACTTCTTCGCCAATATTTCCGTAGATTGTCCCACTCGGAATGGTATAAAATGTGCCAATTTGGTTAATCGATCAACGAGCACCCAAATCATATATTCTGATTAGCACTCTGAGGCAGTCCAGTCACGAAATCTGTAGTAATGTGATGCCACTTCCACTCTGGAATGGCAGAGGTAGAAGTAATCCGGCATTGCGATGATGTTCAGTGATGTGTCCATATTTTCCATGTTTTTATCACATCATTTCATTTCATTTTCGCCTCCAAACTCCATATTTTCATATATTATCGTACTTCTAACGCCATATTCGAGTTTTGTATAGCTTTATGGATTTTCAGGAGTTTTGGAACGAATTGGTGCTATTTTGGGACATGGACACATCCGGCACGTCCGAGACGTCATTGGCAAGGAACCATAGGAGTTCTTCGAGAAATGGAAGAAGATCGGAGAAGAGCGAGCGAGAGAAAAGAGCCATGGCCCAAGCCCAGTTCAGTTTTCCAAGGGACTCGACCGAGTCGCATCAACTACTCGACCGAGCTGACACGTAGAAATCACACAGAAACGGCCTCAACCTACTCGACGGAGCAAACAGCCAATTCGACCCGAGTTGCATCAAATAGAGTAAAGATTTTGAGCTTTTCTCCAAGGCACTATAGCTCGATCGAGCATTAAAGCAACTCGACCGAGTAGTTCACCAACTCGACCCGAGTCGTCATCCAACAGAGCGGCGTTTTGAAGGAAGTTCTGATCTACTGTAGCTCGATCAAGTAGGGGCCACTCGATCGAGTAGCCCATATCAGCTAGAAGCAGAGCAGTAGCAAGACGAGCCTGAAGTCGACTCCATCGAGCAGGCGCAGCTACTCAGTCGAGTAGCGCGACGCGACCAGTTGAGTTGGTGGGCCCATATGCCCAGATTTTCTGAGATTTTTTTGGGATTTCTACCCTATGTATTTCAGCACGTTTTTAGCCCTACTTGGAGGACTAATTTGGAGAATACATTTAGTTTAGTTTTAATTAAAGTTTTGTGATCTGGAGAGTTTTGTGTCGTCGCTAATTTTGTGAAGACAAAGCTTGGATTTTTATTGTTCTATTACGCAAGGAATCTTATTTTCTTATATCTCTTTGGTTTGCTATTGCTCCACGACACGTTGGTAACAATTCTTTAAACTTTATATTGAGTTTGATGTTTTCTATTGCCATGATGAATTCCATAGCATCTATTGAATCTTTCTTTGTTATTTCTATGATGCGTGAGTAGTTCCATCTAAGGCTAATGGATTAGCCCATGGATCTTAGGATTTAGGTGTAAAGTTAGGATTTTTAGGTTGCGTTGATATAAAGGGGACGTATTTTGGTTGATCTTGCAAAGTTTACAGGAGATCTCGTACTGAGATCGTGCCCACGGTCAGTGGTATTGATTGTCTTAATGAGTATCATATAAACTAAATTAGGGTTTAGTGGATTCATTTAGGGCTCGTGACCATGTCCGGCTCGTGTCTTGATGGGATCCACTGACGAACTATATTACTAATTGACGGCTACACCCATTGCGTCAATGAGAGCCACCAAAATACATCTCAACTCTAATCCATGAGAATGGCGTGATTTGAGATCATTCTGACCACGAGAGTGACATGGATATTGTTGATTCTTAATACAGGATCGTGTGTGCCTTTCGCAAGAGTGGGGTTAATGCAATACGTTAGATTCATGGTGCTTAGAGCCATGAATTCCACATCTTAGATGTGACAATCCCTAATAAAGCCAATGCAACGTAAGAGTCTTAACCAAGCATCGACGTCCGACGATCCTAGTGGTGAGTCCTAAATCCCGAGTCTTTATTAATTGAACACAATCCCAAATAAACAATCTGTTGAAACCGACTGCTGCCTAAATTTCGAGATTTGGAAATAGCCCAAGACAATAACATCTCTACCTTCCCTATGGGATCGATAATCTTTTATACTATTACGTGACACCGTTCGCTTGCGTAACATACCGGGAATTCACATTTGGGATACATCTAGCCCTTGGCATTCGTGCCATTGCTAGGTGGCTTCTAGGTGTAAGTTTCAAGAGCATCAAGTTTTTGGCGCCATTGCCGGGGAAGGTAACAGTGTTACTTGGGTTATTTTTCTATTGACGAATTTGTTAGCAAATCGTACCATTTCTTACCTTTCTGCCTTTTATTCTTTTATTACTTTGCTACTGACAGTATTTTTCTGAGTTATTGTTGTGCATGAATACTCACCTTAGGGTCTTGAAAAAGAATTATTATTTGACCCCGAGATCGAAAAGACCACAAGAAGGCTCAGAGCAGAGAAAAGGAGTCAGACTATTATAGATCCAATGGCAAAAGGGTAATACTTCCCCTCCATGCAAAGGGTCCATTCGGGACTATATAAAAGCCAAATTTTACTGGTGCTTCTTCTATCTTGAGGCCGTAGCTGGCGGCAGGAGGCTTTGAGCTGAAAACTGGGTTGATAAATTTGATGGACCAGGACCCCTTTCATGGGCACCCACATGAAAACCAAACCACCATATAGACACATTCTTGGCAAAGTGCGACACGTTCCATGCCAAAGACGTGAGTGAAGATGCTATCAATCTCAGACTATTCACAATCACTCTGAGGGACACGGCTTCTTATTGGTTGCAAGCACATCCTTCTAATACCTTGATGACTTGGGAGCAGTTGGCTACATCTTTTGTGAACAAGTTCTATCCACCGTCCAAAACGGTAAGGGTTCGAGGAGCGATCTCAAATTTTAAGCAACTTTCCCAGGATTCGTTGTATGAGGCTTGGGAAAGATTTAAAGACCTGCATCATCAATGCCCCCACCATGGAGTCCTGGAGTGGGATCTTGTTCAGAGCTTCTATAATGGGCTCCAACCAAGTACAAAGATGATTATCGACGCCTCCGCTCTAGGCGCTCTCTTGGACAAGCCATCCGATGAAGCTCTATCTTTGCTGGAGCTAATGGCCACAAAAACTCAGCAGTGGGACGACAAACGTTCATCTACTAGAGGCCCCAAGGTAAAAATCGACACCCATCTTGATAGTCATATTAAGACTCTATGCAAACAGGTGGGGAGGATTGAACAGAGGTTGGACGCTATTCTAACCACTTCTAGAGCTCCAGCTTATCCCACACATGAAGACTATGCGGAGCAAGGCTATGCCCCTAATGAAGGACCCTATGATAGAGCAGATATGCAAGCTGGGCAGGTACACTTTGTAGCTGGAGAGAGAAGAAATCAATGGCAACATCTTGCGGCGAGAAATCACCTCAAATTATCTTATGGTAACCCAAACGGAGGATTGCAACCTCTGCAACAACAAAGGCCACCACAACATCCTAATCAACAACAAGGACCGCCTCTGCAATAATATGGGTTTAGACCATCTGGGCCTTACAGACCACCGGGGTACAATTACCGCCAACAACAACATTATGCATCGACGGACCCAAAACCTAATCTCTAGGCAACATTGGACACTTTCATGAGTGGGCAAGCCAAGATAAATGCACAGTTTCGCTCGTTTCAAGTCTATTAACGACTCCATTGCTGAGCTCAAAGGCCAAATGTCCCAATTTATGAAGATGCAAGGGAAATTGCCTTCTCAGTCGGAGCCCAATCCTAGGTCCCAAGTAAATGTAGTGGTCGCAGTTACCATAAGAGGAGGAAAGATTACCGACACTATCATGATGTTGGTTTCTCGCAATGTGAGCCAAAAGTCATCCATTCATGCTCAAGATGAAGATGCTACTACCACGGAAAATGACAAGGAAAAGGCTACAGAGGAGCCCCATGCTATTGAAGAGAGGGAGGCTTCGCCTTCTACCTTGCCTACTACCATTACGGCACCGGTGGATGCTACTACTACTTCCAACAAATCTATTCCAAAGGATGCCGTCAGAGACAAGGAAAGTTCACCTCCACCTCCATATCCTCAAAGGTTGGCACTAGAAGATGGAGAAGAAATACACCAAGTTTTTCAAGCTCCTCGAAGGTATCCAATTGAACATCCCCTTTATGGACGCTATCACAGAAATCCCCACATACGCTAAGTTCTTGAAGGATATTATTACGGGGAAGCATAAACAAGAAGAGGTGAAGCTCTTGGATAATTACACCTTAGTCATTAAAAACTATTTATAGAAGAATTTGCCGGATCCCAAGAGTTTCACGGTGTCGTGCTCATTGGCAACACCCATATTAGTAGGGCATTGATCGACTTTGGAGCGAGCATTAGTTTGATACAGCTCACTATCTTTAAGAGGCTAAATACCAGGATGGAACTTGAGCCTACCAATATGAGCATTCAATTGGCAGATCACTCTATTACTTATCCGGTAGGCATCGCACGTGACATCATCCTGCAAATACTGCCCGGGCTATGCGTGCCAGTAGATTTTGTGATTATGGACTTGCCATAGAAAGGTAGTTTGCAGATCATATTAGGGTGTCCATTCATGGCGACAGTCAGAGTCTTGATCGACATCTGTAAGGGGACGTTATCTTTGAACGTGTGAAATATTGATGTCCAATTCCACTCGCAAAAGGCTATGAAGGAACGCCCACTATCGAAAGATGCTAATTACCTTGATCTCTTGGAGTACGAAGCTACTTATGAACATCCCATGGAGGAGATTTCCAAAGATCCAATGAAGATGATCTTGGACGACGACAGTGAAATCGTATACAATAAGGCGATGGCTGCCTACTTACGAGTTTTTGACGAAGAGCACCCGGACATACCCTTGTGCCATCAAGAACAGAAGGCTACTATCTTCTTGGCTGTTGAGGGCCGACATGGAGAGGCATGCCAAATACCACTACACGGGATCATTGGTAAGCACGATGGGTGTATTTCATATGCGCCTAACATCATTCGGTGAAAATCTTGAGGGAGTCGAGCTTACGACTTAAAACAAGCGCTTATTGGGAGACAACCAGAATTTCTTTCCCTTAGTTTTTGCTTTTCTTTTTGTTTTTCTTTTCCTATTCAAAAACTAAATAAATACGTTTTTAATTCTATAAAAATAAAAAAAATATAAAAATTTGATGAGTTCTTCCTTCTACTGGTTGAACAATGAAGAGAGCATGCCAAACAATGAAATGAAGGAGAAGGAACAAAGGGAAGAGCACGATAGAGCAATACCAGCTTGGGCGAAGAGTTCCAAGTGACTCGACCATGTAGGTACCCTACTCGATCGAGCTACAGTTAGATGGAGAGCGCTGTGGAAAAAGTCTCTCTGGAAATCAAACGCGACTCTATCGAGTAGATGCCTACTGGGTCGAGCTACAGTTAGAGTTGTAGAGCGCTGGAGTAGATAGGCAAAAAATGCGCTCTGAAAATCAATTGTGACTCGACCGAGTAGCACCCTACTCGGTTGAGCTACAGACAGATCCCAAAAACATTGAAAAAGAGCACTCTGTTTCTAATTAGACTCGACCGAGAGCTTTACTACTCGGTCGAGCTACAGGAGGAGTCCAAAAGTGCTAAAAATGTGCTCTTGAAAGCTTAATGGACACGATCGAGTAGCTACCCTACTCGTCCGATCTGTAGGGAGAGCAAAAGAGAGGTGAAAACAACACTCTCTTTCAATTCAGCTCGACCGATCTGAGTAAGCAGCTCGGTCGAGTACTAGGGTACAACTTATGAGCCTAATATTCAAATTTTTAACCCTTTATGCTCGAACGAGCAGCTATCGCTGCTCGGCCCGAGCAACGACTTACTCAGCTGGGGCCCACAACTTAACCGATCTCGACTCGGCCCATATTAATACGAAATCTACTCGGGCTACCTAAACCTAATTCGGATCAAAACCCTAAATCCCGAGCTCCACTAACCCTAGCCCTAACCCTACTTGACCATCGTGCCCCGTCACCGCCGCATGCTCTGCTCGAGCGCCGCCGCCAGTCGTCGCTCGGTGCACCTCTCCTCGAATATCTCTCCCTGTTTCTCTTCCTCTCTCCCACTATATCTATCGGCATCCCCCTCTGTCCCTCTCTATCTCCCTCCACCATCAAATAGCCGCCCACCGTCGCTCGGTGTGCCTTCCCTCGACTCTCTCGCCCCCTTTCTATTCCTCTCTCCCTCTCGATGTGCCCTAGGCATAGCCCAGCCCCCATGGCTCCAGCGTCTCAATAAAGCACTGCCGCATGCACCGCCCGAGCAAGATTCGTGCTCAGGCTGAGCAGCCTACTTCACCCCCATCTTCATCCCCTCTATCTCTCTCACTCCCCCTATTTTCATCCCTCTCATCCTCCCCATCTCCCCCAATCTCGAATCCCCAAACCCTAATTCTTTCAATTTTGATCCCCAAACCCTATGAATTTCTTAATTACCAACTAAAATCACTCTCTTATCATATTGCATCTACACTTGGAGCTTTTTCGAGGAGGAGCTTGGTTAGGTGCAGCTTGGGGGATCGTTTTGGGTCGAGACTATGCACGTGCAGGCTACTTTGCTTTTGCACTGACTTCGATATTGGTATATTTCTTCCATTTACCATTTTTTATTACCGTAGCTAGTCGTTGTCATACTTTAGCACGATGCCTCCTCGCCTTGGGCCGAGGAAGCCACCTCTGGCCAAGAAGAGGAAGGCCGACACTGGCCCCTCCACTTCTAGGCCACACATTCACCCATACCCAAGGAGGAGTACATCGACGATTCGTCGTCCTCGTTCGACTCGTCCTGATCCACTTCCCCGATGCTGATTCGGGTTCAATATTACATATTTAACCCCACATTTAGCCCTATTTTGTGCTCATGTGATGCTACATTATTCTCTAATTCATACATATTTTCTACACATTTATTTATTAGAGAAAACACACTATTTGAGCACAAAACAGCATTTAACGACGTAATTATGCACTTTTTATATTTTTCCTAGCTTCGTCTCGATCTCACGATTCCAACGACTATTTATTTGTATTTTTCTGAGATCTGTGCTAATTACTATGAATTTTTGAATGCAGAATACCATTTAAATGGAGAAATACGCACAAAAATACGAAAATACGGTCGCCGCACGAATCTTAAAGGACACGTGGCCGCATCTCAGCGTCTCCTGCCTTATCCGACGATCGAAATCAAGCGGGCGACGTGGATTTTTTACACGCCGTTGGATCGAGATCCAACGGCCGTCATCGACGCAAAACGCATCAGCGGAGCGCACGTTCCTGGAGCCACGTGGCATTATCACCGCGGTCCGATCAAGATCCAACAGCCAGCGAAGCGGGGCAACGGAGCTGTGGAGCGAGATTGCAAAGAGCCACGCGGCAATGCTTCAGCCGCGCGATCAAGATCGGACGGCCACGAATCACCCCGCAAATTGAACTCGAAGCAGCATTCCTAGCGGCGGCGTGGCAAATCGAAGACCGCAGGATTTCGCTTGGACGGTCGCGATGGGGTCGAATGTGGATGCGTGCCGTGCACGAACATTGGCGCACACGTGGCGTGCCCACATTCAATCCCGCTTGATCGGACGGCCTATATTTGCTCCGATCGAGATCTGCGGCTCAGATCAGTTCGGGTGCGGGTTTTGCAACCCGTTAAGCAACTTAAACCTGCAAGCCTATTATTTAAGCGTATTCTAGGGTTTTTGGGCGTATACAAGCAGATTGTGGCGTATTTTGGGCGTATTGGAGGCCCTAGGAGCCGTATTCTCTCCCTGAAAAATTCTGTAAAATTCCAGAGGCTTTTCTTAGTATTTCCAGAGAGTTTGAAGTCGAAACTTGGAGTTTTGGTGATATTTTCTTTAACTCAAACCCCGTATTTTGGTGTTTTCTAGCGTATTTTGCTATAAACTTGATGTATTTTGCTATGGAAGTTGTTTATTATTGCATGATGAGTAGCTAAATCCTATTTGTGCATGATATGGAGTAGTTAGGGGATGTGATACGTGTTATTTTGGTTGAATATTGTTGTTCTTCATCGTAAAAGTCGCTAAAATTGTATGTTTTTGCTATTTAATCCTCTTTTCGTCTTCCAATAGAAGCGAATATGTTGATGATCACCCCACAAGGGTGAGATTTGATCTTTCCAAAAGAGAGCTTCATACCATATTCGTAGAACTATAGTTTTAGCGACGTTTTTATTCATATTGTGCTTGAACCCCCAAAAGGGTATTTTCCGACGAATCACTCCCAAAAGGAGGATTTGTTGAGTTATATTTAATCAACCAAAATACATGAATCGCTGATCCTAACGAACCCATATCATGTGCATGTTTCTCATATATTTTCATACACGACTCTTTCGTTGTTCGCTTTGATTACGTTTTCACGACACACTTTCACACCAGCATCACTTTCATTATTAGAGTGGTTAGTTTCTTTCTGTCAGATTTCTGTTTGATTTGTGCTGTGGTTTCAACAGATTTTCTCCCGAGGATTCGACATCTGGACTCCCAGATTTTACTACTTGTACGAACTCTTGCGCTTGAGAGAGAGCACCTTTTCGGAGCCCACAAGGTTTTTGGCGCCGTTGCCGGGGAGGAATGGTTTGTGACTACGGTTTATTTCATTTAGAGGACCTTCGGTGAGATCTTTCCACTTTACTGTACATATCTATTATTTTATTTTAATTTTTTAAAAATGGAATATATGAATTTCTATTGCACGAACAATCTGTATGATGCACGGTCTGCTAATGCACACAAACATAGGATGGAAAAGCTCAAAATTGTTAATTTTAATCAAACTGACTGTGAAACTTTCTTTCAGGCCTGGAGGAGGTTCACAGACATATTATCGAGCTATCTGTAGCATGGGTACACAAAGAACGAGCTTATGGAGTTCTTCCTAGATGGACTACAACCCCAGCTGCAGGAATTATTGGGAGGCATGACGCCGACAGAGGCGTGGGAATACATGGAGTCTCTGCAAGAAAACAAAGAAACCATGGAAGAGACTTCAGAAAGAAATTCAACGGAGCCTTCGTGCCTTGATCAAGAAGAGCAAAGCGTAGACGTACATTTGCAACCCTTGAAAGAGGAAGCTTACCTGATTATTCAGAAACAGGAGGCCACATCCCTTCAATTCCAAGAGAATTTCCTTGCTCGGAGTCGGCAGATTCAGAAATCCATTGAAGATCTTAATCTGATCGCCACTTGCTTAGAAGAAAGTAAGGCTTTTGAAACTCAATTTCAAGAATCTAATACGAGTTTATCTTCTATTTCAGGCATATCGAGCGAGCCATGTCACGTTGATGACACGAATATAAATATCTACATGGCAGAAAGTGTGTGCAAAAGAGAGGACGAGCTAGCAATTTTGGATGAACGAGAGAAGGAGACAGCTAGGGACAAGGGTTTTGAGATTATCGCCATGGAGTCAGAACCATGCCCTCCTCCAGTTTTGTCCCAAAATCATTTACCACTCTCCCCATTGATCGAGCATCGTACAGAGAGTAGTGCATATCTTTCAGGGAGTAGTCGTCAACTTGCTTTAATTTCTTTCACTTATTTTGATGACTACATTTGGACTATTTTTGTTGAAAAGAATCGTAAACTAATTTGGACTGACATGACTCATCTCTTGCAGGAAACTGGTAAACAGCTTATAGAGATGCTTGGAGTTGTGTTGCTGGAGTCCAAATTAGATTCTGGAGGAAAAATAAGCGCCGAGGAGCGCAAGGAGCAAATTGAACAACTTCCTCCACAATTAAAGATTCAGGATCCGCCATTTGATCATGGTGTGTTCTTTCCAGTAGTGTAGATTTTATATGCTTTCTAGGTTGCTTGCTTGAATAAACTCGTACCCCTTTCGACATTGAGGACAATGTCCATCTTTAGTTGGGGGTGTGTGTACGAGACCTTTAGGATTTTTTTAGAAGAATAAATCACCAAATCTCATCTTTTTAAAACTCCTTCACATGCCTCAAATGCGGATGATTATACATTGATTGTGTTCTAAAAAATTGTTTGTGGCTTAAGTTAATTATTTTCCTTCAGAAAATTACCATTAATATGCTATTCATGAAAATTTTCAATTGCCATGATTAATATCTCGAAATAGTTTGAATTCATTTCATGCATGCTAATGTGATGAAAGAGCTTAAGTATACACGATTTATTAAGAATAGTCTTCAAGTTGAAGAGGAATTTGGCCTTTGATACTAATGTTTATATTCAAAGAATGTGTGTTGAGTTGCTTACAAAAGAAAAAGAGAAAGAAAGAAAAGAAAAGAAAAGAAAAATGGATGAAAAATGAATGAATAAGTATGTCACTAATAAATAACTTGGTTGGCTCGAGTAGTACAGTCCGAGGGGTCCTTTTTGGCCTAATGCCCTATTATCGTCTGATTTGGGAGCCATTGACAGGAAACTCACTCATTTGATGGAGCGATCCAAGTTATACACTTTTCTGCGAATGTTGCTTGATGCGCGTTACGCGGAACTAATAAAAGAAAAGAAATGGTGAATATACTAGGCAACTTTAATACTCATATCTTGAATGATTGTTTTGATAAGTCAATTCCTTGGAAACAAGAAAACTAGAGAAAAACGACGTGCTATACTTTCGCTTGCGTAAAACGATGCTTGCATGTTATTTATTCAAACTAAATTAGAGAAAATATCATGTGATTGATTTTGCTCATGGATGTGTATATTGATGGTCAAGGTCATGTCGGAATGCGTATTATTGAGCCATGCCATGAGCAATTTGAAAGAACTTATTGTTATATTACTCATCCGTATTTATCGCTCTTTTTGCTAGAGACTAGCAAATCGCTAGTTGGGGGGTGTGATTCGGGTTCAATATTACATATTTAACCCCCCATTTAGCCATATTTTGTGCTCATGTGATGCTACATTGTTCTCTAATTCATACGTATTTTCTTCACATTTATTTATTAGAGAAAACACACTTTTTGAGCACAAAACAGTAATTAATGAATTATTTCTGCACTTTTTATATTTTTCCTAGCTTCGTCTCGATCTCATGATTCCAACGACTATTTATTTGTATTTTTCTGAGATCTGTGCTAATTACTATGAATTTTTGAATGCAGAATACCATTTAAATGGAGAAATACACACGAAAATACGAAAATACGGTCGCCGCACGAATCTTAAAGGACACGTGGCCGCATCTCAGCGTCTCCCGCCTTATCCGACGATCGAAATCAAGCGGGCGATGTGGATTTTTTACACGCCGTTGGATCGAGATCCAACGGCCGTCATCGACGCAAAACGCAGCAGCGGAGCGCACATTCCTGGAGCCACGTGGCATTATCACCGCGGTCCGATCAAGATCCAACGGCCAGCGAAGCGGGGCAACGGAGCTGCGGAGCGAGATTTCAAAGAGCCACGCGGCAATGCTTCAGCCGCGCGATCAAGATCGGACGGCCACGAATCACCCCGCAAATTGAACTCGAAGCAGCATTCCTAGCGGCGGCGTGGCAAATCAAAGACCGCAGGATTTCGCTTGGACGGTCGCGATGGGGTCGAATGCGGATGCGGGCCGTGCACGAACATTGGCGCACACGTGGCGTGCCCACATTCAATCCCGCTTGATCGGACGGCCTATATTTGCTCCGATCGAGATCTGCGGCTCAGATCAGTTCAGGTGCGGGTTTTGCAACCCGTTAAGCAACTTAAACCTGCAAGCCTATTATTTAAGCGTATTCTAGGGTTTTTGGGCGTATACAAGCAGATTGGGGCGTATTTTGGACGTATTGGAGCACCTAGGAGCCGTATTCTCTCCCTGAAAAATTCTGTAAAATTCCAGAGGCTTTTCTTAGTATTTTCAGAGAGTTTGAAGTCGAAACTTGGAGTTTTGGTGATATTTTCTTTAACTCAAACCCTGTATTTTGGTGTTTTCTAGCGTATTTTGCTATAAAGTTGATGTATTTTGCTATGGAAGTTGTTTATTATTGCATGATGAGTAGCTAAATCCTATTTGTGCATGATATGGAGTAGTTAGGGGATGTGATACGTGTTATTTTGGTTGAATATTGTTGTTCTTCATCGTAAAAGTCGCTAAAATTGTATGTTTTTGCTATTTAATCCTCTTTTCGTCTTCCAAAAGAAGAGAATACGTTGATGATCACCCCACAAGGGTGAGATTTGATCTCTCCAAAAGAGAGCTTCATACCATATTCGTAGAACTATAGTTTTAGCGACGTTTTTATTCATATTGTGCTTGAACCCCCAAAAGGGTATTTTCCGACGAATCGCTCCCAAAAGGAGCATTTGTTGAGTTATATTTAATCAACCAAAATACATGAATCACTGATCCTAACGAACCCATATCATGTGCATGTTTCTCATATATTTTCATACACGACTCTTTCGTTGTTCGCTTTGATTACGTATTCATGACACACTTTCACACCATCATCACTTTCATTATTAGAGTGGTTAGTTTCTTTCCGTCAGATTTCTGTTTGATTTGTGCTGTGGTTTCAACAGATTTTCTCCCGAGTATTCGACATCTGGACTCCCAGATTTTACCACTTGAACGGACTCTTGCGCTTGAGAGAAGCACCTTTTTGGTCCCACCAGGTGCCACTAGCCATAGAGGCTGTGACCCTGTCTATGGGGAAAACACTAGAAGGGGGGGTTGAATAGTGTTTATGCAAATTTAAAAGGAATTTACGCCAAATAAAATGCAATCCAACAAATAGTGCGGAATAGAAAAACAACCCAAAGAGAAACACACGCAAACGCAGTTATGTTTCAAGGGTTCGGATTACCCAAGTCAACTCCCGACTTGTTCCCAGTAATCCTACGTCCCTACCACATGGATACCACCGGATACTCAAGTTAGAACCCTAACTTGAGGTTTCCTTAAAAACCCACTTGTAGAACCCTACAAGTGCAATCGAATACAATCGATGTCCTTGACTCCCATAACCAGGGAGCAAGCAAAAAACAACTCTCACAACCGAGAGCACAATTCAAATAAAGAAGTTATGAAATCTGAAAGCAACACTTACAATCACCTATGCCTTGAAGTAGAACTTGAAGGACAAGTGTGATGTGTGTTGAAGAACTCTCTTGGAAGAGAGGAGAAAAGCCCTTTCTCTTGACTGCACCAAATGCCTAGAAGATCAATCTTTAGTTCTAGGTTGGAGAGCAAGAGAACAAGATTTGGAAATACATAGGGCTTTGGATTTGAAAGCTTTAATCTTTGGAAATGAACGCTTGAAGGATTTTGCAATGAATGAGTGTGTAACCGTCCAATGAAACAGTAGAAGCTCTATTTATAGCTTTCTTAAATCCACAAAACAGTTTAGGCAAAAACCCAATCGAAATCCGTGAGAACAATCTCAATGGATATAATCTGAACTCGCGATAGTCGACTGTTGAACAAACCACCGTCGACTGTTGAACAAACCACAGTCGACTGTTGCACAGTCAGCTAGGGTAGGTGAGAATTCATAACGCTAACTTACCACGTGGACAGTCGACTGATGAAGCCAAGACAGTCGTCTGTAAAACCAACAGGCGACTGTACATTCTTCGACATGCGACTGGCCGAGAGAAGAGTAAGTTAGATAAGATACTGGAAATCTCACAAGATACAGGACAGACGACTGATGCAAGGAACACAGTCGACTATCAATCAGAACAGGCGACTGTATATCCTTAAACAGACGACTGTCACAGACAGGAGAAATTTCCAGAGAGCTGAGTCAAAGAATAGACTTACAGACAGGCGACTGTTGCAGCATAGACAGTCGACTGATCTAATAGACAGTCAACTGTATATACATCATAAGTCGACTGGCCGTAGAAATCGGATCAAACAGAGTTTGGGCAAGGAGAGACAGGCGACTGATGAACCATTCACAGTCGACTGTCGCTAAGACAAGCACCGGATAAACGTTCAACAGTAGCCTGTGCGAGATAATCAGAGAGGGCCCAAAACTGCATTGTAATAGTCTGTGCATAACAGTCAACTGTAGAACAAAACACAGTCGAATGTTTTTGAGACAGGCGACTGTAAACTGTTAAGCAGTCGGCTCTTATGAAGAATCCTAGCACGAACAAAAGAGAATTGAATTGGGATCAAAGGACAAAGGTCTAGAGATGTCCTTTGACCGAATGAAAGTGTGTGTGAGTGATCCATCATAGTTCTACTTCTAAGCTACATACTAGAAGAGATAAAAGAAAAATTACATTGACGAATAATCTCTTCTTTTCATCGTATGAGCTTGAAGTCTTTACGGAGCTTCAATCATCAATCTACGATCATCCAATTCATATCATTTGCCTTCAATCACGTTTGTGAGTCATCCATTGCTAGTTGATCTTCATAGTAAGCTTAGGCAATGGATTAACTGCAAAATAGGGGATTAGTCACAAGTATTTATGTTTGCTCATCATTAACACCAAGTAGGGAGAAGTCCAATACTCAACATTCTCCCCCTTTTTGATGATGACAAACAAACATAAACAAAAAGATAAATAATTGTGCGCAATGAAAACTTACTCCCCCTACATAGATGCCAATCAAGTTAGTCAACAAATATTAGAGCATCTACATAGCAATTGAAGCAAATGAGTGAGATATGAATGAATTTAATTCAAGAAATCTAGGAAATAAAATCCCTATTCATTGTAATCTTACTCCCCCTGAATCTAAGGCACGAAAATCTTAGATTCAAGCGTTAGAAACATACTTAGCACATCCATTATGAATCTTGTATGTTTATTTCTCTCCCCCTATGGCATTATCCAAAAAGGTGGGAGCAAATAACAACAACAATAATAGTGCTAAAATACGAACTAACAACAATCAAGGAGTATAAAGATATATCGAATCAAAAAATCATAAAATCTCATCATATACACATGTGAGTAATGGAATTGGAATCCAATATCAATATTTTAGATATTCGAAATGAAAATAATTTTCACAAATTCATCAC